>NJDC01004348.1:16594-40779 GCA_002245475.1 Calephelis virginiensis
TAGTCTCCGTTACACACAGTAAATCCAGGCATCTCTCATCCATTACATCAATCAATTAATTCATCTTCGCTTCCATTCCCCCTCTCACATTCCACGAGCCTATTTGACACTCTCCACACCTCGATTCGCCTCTACGGGCCTGGCGTGATGGGTGGCGGCCCTCAACGCCGCATCTGCCTCTTTTCATACCGACGAGGGCGGATCGGTACGCGTCGCCTCCAGGGAACGCCCTAACCCGCTCTGCGGTACTTTTTCGGGCCAGAATTGCAGTCTAATGGACTATCAGGGATCGCGACGTGCACGCTTCTGGCCAATTAATTATAGAAATTTTTAATTACCGTTTATTAATATTATGTGCAGACGGCCACACATAAATTTTTTTTGTTTCTCGGGGTTACCTTAGAGGACGCCTCTTTCATGATGGGAGGCCTGGTCACTGACTCATAACAAAATACTCACATCCATTCCGGTGATATTCTTATACATCTGCAGCATTTTCTTTTCAGTGATGTGGTACATCTTGACACCGATAGACAGACATACTCTGCAAACCTGAGGACATAAATTTCATTTGAACAAAAGCACAAGAGAGGGAGGGAATAATAGCCATCAGAGAAGTATCAGATTTTTTTTAATATATTCCAGTCCACAGCCGAACAAAGTAACAACAGTTTTCACAGAAAAAACTAAATCTTTTAATCCTTTCTACATCCAAGGTGTACCCAGTGGCGTGCGCTCCATATAATCAGATAAACTCACTTAGATTATTCACGGTGCTCATACATTAACTTTCTATAAGTATTATTGTTATCAATTATTATGTGACATGTGAAGCAAATGACATTTCGTGGTATAAGTATATCTCAAAATTAAACTAAAACTGTTAAGTTTTTTTAGAATACTAGAATTCTAGAATTTCTATGCCTATTGGCTACCTTGACTTGAACCCCTGTGCACGCCCCTGGGTGTACCTTCCATCCCTGCTAAAAGCACAACAAAATATACAATTTCATTCTCTTGTTTTAGCACTACATCATCAGCTAAAACTCCGACATCAGTTCTGGCTTCGTCTCTTTCAAACACTATAACTTTGGTATTCATTGCATTCAAATGTAAGCCTCTTTCTTTACAATCACCTTCCATAACTGTGACCAGTGTTTGCATCTCAAATGGTGTAGAATCCAAAAGTCCAGCATCATCTGCATAAAGCAGGCTGTTCACCACTTGGTCACCCATACGCATTCCCACGTTCATTGACCTTAACCTTTGAAGACAATTGCCAAATACAAAATAAACAAGTGTGCTGACAACACACAACCTGCTTGACACCAATGTTGACATCAAACCAAGGCGGTATATTGCCTTCCAAAGGCAAAACATATTCTTTACAATGTAATCTATATATTATGTGTTTATGTCTTGTTATTTCATTCTTATAAAAAAAAAGAGTGTGTTTTTTTTAACATAACATGACTACTTATCAATTATCAAATGTAAAGGTTCATCCAATGGATTCTAAAGAGTACTTATTTTAGATTGGTAAAATTTGTCGTCTTAAAAAAATATTTTGTCTAACCTTCTCCAATGCAGCTGGCGATTCTAATGCAGATCTATCCTGCAAATAAAAACATTTAATTTATTCGTTATTTGCAATGCAAAAAATATGCTATGTGACATAAGTAAATCTCAATATGGCGAACCGTAAAAGATGGCCAGGCTTAACTAAATTTTATTACATGAAATGTAGTGCTTATTTCAAAACGAAAAATTTGGTGTAAAAAAAAGTATCTTTACGCCCGTATCCCCGAATAGTTGGATTAACAACCGCGGCACCCACGACTAGCCGAAGACACCGGACCGCTAGACCACAGGCTTTTTAGTTAAAACTTGTTAATTTTGCGATGCTTCTAAGATATACGAAGGAATTTTTTTATAGGTAACAATTAACATATTGTGCATGAGATATTTAAGATAAAAAATGTATTTCATTTGATGAATTGCATGAATCAAAAGATTCGATTTCTTCCTCATTTAAAAACCGATTTAAAAAATTCTTTTTTTTTTCATTTGAAAGAGCAAACTTCCTATTGCCATCAAGTCTCATGCAATCTGGGAAGCCGCGACCTGGTTTTTTGAAGGAAAATAAGCAGGATCCGATGATGGACCCCAGGAAAATGGACGAAAAGACTAATTTTTAGGGTTCCATAGTCAAAGGCTAAAAACAGGAGCCAATAGATTCGTCATGTCAGTCTGTACGTCCATCCGTATGTTACAATAACTTTTTCCGATACTGTATGAGCTATGCTCTTAAAACTTGTGAGTAGATGTATTGTGTTGAACAACAATAAGACTTTCACATAAAAATAGAAAAATAACAATATTTTTTTTGGGTTTCCCGTTCCCCATACTTACAACTCAAATTTAAAAATATTTTTTACGTGAAATTCATAGAAGTGGGGTATCTATGGATAGGTCTTCCAAAGTGATACTGATCATTTTTTTTTTCCTAAACCGAATACTTTCACAAGAGACACTTTCAAAGTGGTGAAATGCCCCCCGCTTCCTTAAAATAGAAAAACATGTACGATATACATTATCATGTAAACTTCTACCTAAAATCATTTGAATGAGATCTAGTAAGCAGTTTTTTTAATAGGTACTGTAATACCAAAACTTAAATATTTGTATATAACTGTTAAGAGATGGCGCTGTGTAATTTAGAATCATGCAACCGTTAGTTTTAATATAATGTCTTTGACGTTACGAATCCGCTCAAACTTCAGTAGTAACGTAAACTGCAAGTTGCAACCACTGTACAGTGTATGTGAAATGAATTAACTGAAAGATATTTTTTTAAGTATGATGATTGCTGCTACTAGGGATTTTTCGTCGACGAGACTAGACCGTCTAATATTGTTCATGGACTAGTCGATTAACTAGTTGAAATCGTCGACTAGTTGACGTGTCGACTATGTGTTCTATGTAGAAGTTGCTACGCTTACATAGGATATACCTTAGACTCGACGGTGCATCATAACATTATTTCACATACTGTGAATAAGGTAAGTATTTAGGTAATTTACAATACTTGTTAATCACTTAAATGCAGTAAAAAACCGACAATTAGGTAGTGTAAGTATTCACATAAACAAAAATAGTTGATTTTACCGATTTTCATGGGAATTCAGCATCAGGTATTTACCAATTCAATTTGGCATCAAACTAATGGGACCAATTCTTTAAATTAAAAAAAATATGTTTTAAACTGGTTTACAAATAACGCAAAAAATCTACAAGGTAACATGCATAAAAAATATAGGCGTCCACCTCCGTTTTTTATTTCGGTTAACAAAATATTTAAAAAATGAAATTACCTACATGCAGTTTTCCATACGTCTGAAATATTAATAATGCAAAAAGTTTTTACTTTGCAAGCGAGTATTGGGTCATCTACTAATAAATAGTTAAGTAAACAATAAACCTTCAAAAATTAAAATAAGTCAACCAGTCCATGAGTATTCAGCGTGCATACATATAAATATCAACGCACTGTATAACATGTTAGAGTTCAAATTCGTGTGACCGTGTGCCGTAAGAAAAGTAGAAATCGACGGAATGAAGTTGATCGTTGATATTATACGGCTACGTTGACGCGTAGAACGTTGCGTCGCGACTTGTTACGAACGTCGACTACTCAAATTAGCCGTCTACGAAATGGACTAGTCCATCGATAAACGATGGACCGTCGAAACGTCCATTCTACGTAGACGGTTGATTCAACTAGTTCGTTTATTCAACACCCATCCCTAGCTGCTACGGACCCCTTTATGGGCGAGTCCTACTCGCACTTAACCTATTTTAATTATGTTTGTTAAATGGAAAATGGTGCTTTAATTAATTCAAAGTCAGTTTCAAAGAATTTTTTTTAGATCTATACATTATATAATAAAAATTAATGTTACTTTTCGTTGTAATTTTATAACTACAGAACGGGGTCACCTATCCAAACCAAATGTTTAGGCTTTGTTCGGACTATTTAGTAGATCGTTTATGTGAAGTTTGCATAAAATCGGTCGAGCTGTTCTTCATTTGTCACATTTTTTGTAACAAATGAATTCAATAAATGGCGGATCATTTTGTTAGTGGGTCTTTTTCAGTCAAATTGAAACTTTTTTCAGATAGGGATTGTGCTGTCAAATTGAAAATGTTTTCAATTGTTTTCTTTTGTTTTGTTATGTCATGTATGTGGGCATATAGGTAGCGAAGCACGTACCGGGCCGCTAGTATTTTATAAAAACAAATGTAAACGTAAATAAGAAAATTGGGTTTTCTTGGCTTGAAATCTGTAAGGTTCTTTTTAAATCTCGATTCAAGCAATACTGGAAATTGGGATGTCATTATAGGTACTCTTGATTTTTTCTATTTTGGTGTGAAAATCTAAATGCGGTTCACAGGATATATTATCTATTTACCAAGTTTCAACAACACAGTCATATAGTTCCGGAAAAGTGGCTGTGACATACGGACGCACAGACATGATAAATCTATAAGGGTTCCGTTTATTGGCCTTTGGCTACGTGACCCTAAAAAGGATGCTTCAAATCAAAATCCGATTTTACGAAAAATTATGTGTGGTAAAGATAAAAAAATATAAACAGAATTTATTACCACCGTTTTTTGTGGAGTAAACACTATTTTCGTGTCGTGCAATAACATCACACTAAATAATTAGTTAAAAAAATAATAATATAGGTAACTAGCTGCTACCTGCGGCTTCGCCCGCGTTTTCACAGAAACCCGGTGTGCGATCGGGATTAAAAATAGCCTATATGTTAATCCAGGTCACAATCTATCTGTCTTCCAAATTTCAGACAAATCCGTTCAACCATTCGAGCGTGAAAGAGTAACAAACATCCATACATCCATACTTACAAACTTTCGCATTTATAATATTAATAGGATAATATTTACAAAATTATTTTTATGGCTTTAGCGAAAACATAATATTGCGAATTTAACTTCAACACTTGCAACCCTTTCTTTTGCGAAGTCATAGCGTGTGCCTACACTCCCCTTACGCGTTCCTTGCGCACACATAGCAAACAGTTGTGTGTATGTGATGGCCCGTCTATACTTTTTTATTGATCTGAGAGGTCTCCAAATAAGTCATATCTATCTCTCATTTTGCTGATTCCAGGATTTTTTTTTAATTTAAATATTTTATACGATCACCTTGGAACTATAATCTGCTTAATAAAATAAGAGTGATGAATATAAGCTATTTATACAAAGCATTAAAGTTAACAAATACCTACGACAAATATTTTACTTTCCTAAAATCATACTGGCGAGACTGATAGCTGCCACCAATTAATAATATTATTTAATAAAAAAATATTGTTATTACCATTGACAAAGGTGTTGCACCACTTTTAATTTTCCATTTTCCAGATTTTCTTTCACACATGACATCACTCCGGTTAAAATGTTCGGAACATATCACACTGAAAAAGAAACACATATACCGAAATTAATTGCAATTTTTTATTAACTAGGTACCTTTATAATTTTATCGGGCTAGCTTTATACAGGGTTCACAATTCAGTTCATGGATTTCTCAATAATATAAAATATAAGAATAGAACAGAATATTTACTTATTTATTTTGTAGTGCGCCTATTGCAACAGTAAAATAATAATAAATAAATTACATTTCTAGTCACTGAACAGTGTCACACCAGGATATCGAAGATTACATGTATCACAGGGGAAGGGTGCTTGTAGTGATTAAAAGTGAAAACTTCTTTAGCGGCGTTGCGCACTTTTTTTGGAATGGGTAAAAACTTCTACACTCGCGTCATGACACGTGACCTGATCGAAAATTCGTAAGACGGCGCAGGAGCTTGCGCGAATACGTCACCTTTCAACGCTTCCCGTCTCTCTGACTCGTCGAAACACGTCAATAAAAAGTGTTATCGGGTATTCGGCGATTAGGAAAGATTCGCATGTACTCACGGCGAGCAGCTGCAGCATTGCCTCGACAATATCCGTAAAAATACATGATATCGGCGTATTCCTCATTAGAGAGTAAATTTCGTTGTGCAGACATCATAATCCTTTAATATCGTCAGGTCAGTATAGAGCAATAAGTTTATTCATTTAATTTATTAAAAGGTCTCGAAAATTAGTTTATTGCCTTTTTTATTTGCTTTTATGTTTACCTAACAAAAGCGCCGACATGTATTAGTGCAAAATTCATTAAAATATAAGGCTTCAAACTTGGTAATACACTTAATAAGTCTTCAAGTAGTTTGTTTCTACCACTCGTTCGGTATGGATACCTCTTAAATACACAAGATTATTATTATTATTATCATTTATTTTCACTATCTCTTATTTTCTACGTTTATATGTTTAACATAAAAAAATATTAAAAATATAAACATAAAAACATATTATTATTATTATTATCATTTATTTTCATTATCTCTTATTTCCTACGTTTATACATTTAACATAAAAAAATAATATTAAAAATATAAACATACAAAACGGGTTACCAAAAACGGTGGTCTTAAAACTAAACCGTCAGTGGTCAAGGCGACAGAGTGAGGAATCTCCGCACAATGCGTGCCGTCCCCAAAATAGCTGCCTTCTGAATTCGGCCCTTAACCCAGGATTGCAGTGCGAGTCTCTTAAGATGTTGGTCGAGACTCTTCGCTATTAGGCCGTTTACTGATACGACTATCGGGACAATTATTGTTGAGTCAACATCCCACTATTATTATTATTATTATTGGACCTGGCATTACTCACTGGACTGTTTCTAATATCTTTTGTGACTTGGCTTGTGAACTGGGCTTTGACTTATCTAAATCTAAGCTTTCTAAGAAAAATTTTATGGACGAACGAGTCGAAGTTTGACCAAGACGGTATAACTAATTACCATAATGCACATTTTTGGGCCCCAGAATCACAACTAAATCCCAATAAAAAGAGGCCGCAAGGATCGCAGCGACGCTTTTCTCTAAAAGTGTGGATGGGAATAATAAATGATAACTTAATTGGACCACAATTTCTGCCAAAAATTTTAACGGGTGCAGCTTATGAACATTTTCTGCGAAAGGATATGTTTTCTTTGCTTGAAGACGTGCTTTTACAAACGAGACAGGAAATGATTTACCAACACGATGGATGTAAGGCACATTTTAAATTCACCGTGAAACAATGGTTAAATGCAAATTTTCCCGCCCGGTGGGTCAGTAGAGGAGGAGCGATCCCTTGGCTGGCATGATCCCCAGACCTTACGCCCATGGACTGTTACGTTTGGGGGCATATGAAAAGTTTAGTCTACGACGTTTCTTCTGTCTCTTCAATACAAGAGCTAAGAAGCCGTATTGTAGGTACAGCAGAACTAATAAAAAATAATTTGTTAAGTGCTGTAGTGAAAGCTAGTCTTAGGAAGAGAATGCATATTTGCATTGGAAATAGAGGATCTCACTTTGAAAATGAGCTGTAAATCAATTTAACGCAACGTTTGATCTAGTGTTCTAATTGATTTACAACTATAAAATGTTTAAATTGATTAAAATGAAAATTTCAAAATCCAGGTTCATTTCCTGTTTTTGTTTATTAATCTTTATTACAGTTATTATGTAACTGTTTGTGTGAATGTTGTATATTGTTGGATAGCTAAAAATGTGTAGATGTTTTTAAAATGTTCTGCCGTCCAAGTACATTGATGATTTTTTTTTAAAAAAAAACACTTCATTCCAAACAACATTATAAAAATCATAAAAAATGTAGTTTTCAATCTCTTATTTCAAAACTATAAATGTTTTTAATTATTTTACTGTGTTTTATAATGTACTTGAGTAAGCTGTAACTGGATAAGAAATGATTAGACTAAAATAAGCCGTCGTTTTTTTTAAATCTTTTTTTGAAATTTGTATTACCCTAATTTAAAAAAAAACGTTAATAGATTATAACTCGTGATTGGTTCACTTTTACCCTGCATACTCATGGGTAATTAGTTAGCTAGTGAACTTATCTACAACCCCTTAAAGGGATCGAGACATATTTCCTATAAGCCTGTACACTAGGAGTATCATTGTTTGTCCACGATAGACTCATATACTAATTACACAATTTTAATCAAATTTGTACACCAAGTGCAGTTTGATCTTACTTAAAAAAAGGATAGATTAAAGAGGAAAGGGAGTTAAAAAAAGCGATTGTCTGTAAAGTCGGTTAACTGACGATAGTTGAACATGACAATGTCATAAGAACGTAGGCCGATTGTTCCTCTTTGTCGCTCGTTCCGTGCTCTCGCTTGCACTTCAAGCCTTAAATGGCACGCCTCAGAGTGAGGTAAAGACGCATCAGTCATGTCTTTTGGTGTCAGCAGCCGGCTCCATTGAATTATAAGATATTGTCACGTCAAAAAATATCACATCAGCAAAATTTTGTACATGGACCTGTGTCCACAGAAATATAAATTATTTGGCACATCACTAGTAACAATATGTTTTTGATCAAAGAAATACTTACCTGGTTTTAGTAATATTCTGTTTTGTAAGACCAAGTATTTTTGCCCAAGTACTTACAGTTTGTTCATTTGTAGGAAACCTAAAACACAAACAAAGACCAAATTTACTTTGATTCAGGCAGACACTGCACCAAGCTGATCAAGGTGCTTATTATGTATTTCAGTTGCCAACTCAAAGTGGATGAGTGTACATCAAATGACTTTTTTTATATTTACTATCTCCAGAGACCAACAGAAATACAATAGAGATAGGAAACACAAATGACGTCATTTGATGTACACTTTTGCAGTTTGAGTTGTCAACTGAGATACATAATCACCCCTGCAGTGAAGCAAAGCCTAACTTTTTACTTAACTCTAGATTTGTGTACAAAAACTGAATAGTATAACATAATGCCATACATCTCCGTACACCGAGCACTTGTTCAACAGAACTTTCAACAAAAATGCATATATCACAATACAAGTCTCTTTAAAGAAGATACAGATTACCAACAGAAAATGTTTTTCAAAATTTGAAGCTGAACTTACACATAACACTACTTAATTAGTACATATAGATGTGTTAGGGTGAATATAATAAGTAATTACAACATCATACAACATCATCTGTGTGTGTAAATTTTTTCAAGAATTGCTATCTATATGCATACAGATTGATATAAATGTTGTATGTTAACATTGGCAATGCTCTTTGTTTATAGAAATGCTGTCTATAGTGCTATCAACAGTCTAGTAGTAAATATATATAAATTACCTGTCACTATGTTAGTCCGCGATGGACTCAATACTACTTAACCAATTTCAATCAAATTTACACACTGCATGCAGTTTGACCTAACTTGAAAGATAGGATTTCTTAATTCTTGAATAATCTAAATTATACTTACTTATGAAAGGAAACAAGTGTATTGTTTGGATATTGAACATGGTTTACACAAGTTTTGATACAACACTTCATTATATTATGTTCCTTAGTATTATTGCATAAAGACCTTTTTATATTTAAACATTTCTTGTTAATAAAAACTTCCCAATAGTAATTAACTACTTATTTCTGAAAAAAATAATCATCAATTTATTAAAACAAAATATTTTTTTTACCTTAGTGGTTTCTATAAGCTTTTAGGCAACTTTTCCTGTTTTTATTTTCGCAGATATTTTAATACAAGCTGCATTACATAAATTTTACAATATTTAATTAACCACATTATTGGCTCCAATAGTTATTACACATGTCTTATTATTTGTTGTAGGTTTTATCCAAAAACAGAGCCTAGAAATATAGTGTATATTTTGTAACATTAATTTGAATTGAGTAACACTTCAATGAGCACAATCAAACTCACAAAAATGAAATACAAATAAGTATTACCAGAAGCAAATAGTTTTAAGGGCTCTAGCAAGTTCATGTGCAGATGGGCAACCTGAGGATAAGCACCTGTGATAGTGTTAAAAACAAAAAACTGATGGCTGAAACAACTGAAAGTCTGACTAAAACATCAAGTCAACGAAACATCATACAGCATAATTACTATACAAAAATTAACTAACAGTGGTCAATTTGGTAGCTCCAAACCCTTTTTTCAAAATTAGACAATACTTTTAATTTGGCTGTAAAAACTAAGACAGAAAATAACATTAATTTGTACTATAATTGGATCTTAACACAGTACCGAATGACGAAGTACTCACTACTCACCTACTTTATGAAACACACCGTACTCTTCAAATTATCGAGCTTTAATGTTTCTGCTAAATAAATTGTGAAAAACGATTGGAAGCCATATTTATAAGAATTGTATGGTTTTAAGGTTTTACCTTTTCTATAAATTAAATTTGGAAATTAACTTTCATGTAAATATCAACTGTAAATAACGAGTAAATATTTGTAATCAAATCACATTAAAAATGTAGTATAAAATCGTAAATTTTTCAAGTAAATCTATTAACTTTTCCACAACACACACACATACACTTATTTCATAATTGTTTAAAAAATATACATATTTATTTTTCACTTTTCAGACTTATTCTGATGGTTTTATTAGTTTCTTTAGACCTATAACACGAACTAAAACAAGAAACAACAAAATCGAAAACATAACATAATCACTGACAACAGTGTTGCCACCTCTAATTTTTTAAGCGCCAGATCAAAAGCAAAATGTCGCCAGATTTGAGAAATTTGAATATGAAAAAAACCACCAGATTCCACCAGATTTTTTTTTAATTTGTAGCATTGGTATTTGCGTTACTCAAGTTTCTGTTTGTATTAAATTACATGAATATTAAAAATCAGGCCTAAATTATTCACAATGAGTCATAAGGCAAAAGAAGAAATAAAGTGATGTCAGAGTCTCAGGTAACGAGATGGGGTCCTTATTCAAGCTTAATTAGTGAGATTTACATGATACACTTATTTCTACACGATTACTTTACTTGTGTACTTTGAACAAAACTGCACTCTGCAAAATGCCCGTGAATTTGACTAGTTTTACTCAATACTTACACGAAATTTAATAACTACCAGCGACCATTTTTTTTTATTTTCGTCAAAGAAGCCATAAATTGTTTTGTTTTCATGAGTTTGTTTATCGTTTTGTATAAATATCAAGATCAAACTAAAATTGCAATGATGTACTTAGAGAAATGCAGTTATAAATAACTGAAAAAAATAGTATTTCATCAAAACTAAATTTCAAACGGCAAATTAAAATCAACTACTCATTGAAACATAATATATTTTATATGAATTTTTCACACATACCATTCTTGACTTATTTAATTATCGATTAAACTAACTGATGATCCCTTTAAAGCATTCGGACATATCAACCTACCTCTGTGATATATAATCTCCTTTCTTATACATAAACTTCTTTTTTACTTTTAATGTTTGTCAAGACTGTCACTTTGTTTTCTTCTAGGTAAATTAAAGCCAAGTTAAATGTGGTTTATCGTATTATTTAATGTATTAATTTAATTTACCTAGAAATAATGCCAGACGAAAAGCCTATGAATCATGCTCTTGCTAAATATTTAAAACCCGATAAGTTCGATGTCAATCCGAATGATGATAGTGCTGATACAAAATGGACATACTGGCTCTATACATTTGAAAATTTTATCGAAGCAGAATCCTTTCTGCAAGTATATATGCACATATCAAATATTGTAAAACGTATGATACCGCTATCGAAGCGTTAAAGAACATCTATTCTAAGACACAAAACGAGATATTAGCCGGTTACATACTTGTAACAAGAAAACAAAAGGTAAGCGAAACTATATCCGAGTACGCACGTGAACTTCATCTTTTGGCCCAAAACTGCAATTATGAAAATGTCGATGCTATAGAACATAGAAATCAAGCTATTCGAGGGGCATTTATAGCTGGACTGACGTCGGCAAAAATTAAGGAACGTCTCCTTGAAAATGCATCTTTATCACTTGCCGACTCAGTCAAACAAGCCACAACTTTGGAGATTGCACACAAAGATTCTCTAGTAATAGGGAGCAACAACGATCAAATTTTGAACGCTCTACCAATGCCTGAAGTTAACCCTCAACCAGGCTCATCTTTAAATCGGACTGAGATTGTTGCAGGTACACCACCATCGCCATTGAAATGTTTTTTTTTTTGTGGAGGCAAAGTACACAAAAGATTTAAATGTCCCGCATTTCGTTCTGAGTGTCAAAATTGCGGTAAAATAGGCCACTTTTTAAAGGTATGTCGTTCGGCTAGTGCAGCAATACGACTACTAACAATGCAGCCTTCTTTCCTATAAACTCGAATTTCTCTGCTGCTTCACCTACGAGCCTCAAAACAGCCACTATTTCGATAATGGTTAATGAATTACAAGATGACGCACTGATTGATACGGGCAGCTCAGCGAGCTTTATAGACAGAAATATCGCCCAACTGATGAAATTAAAATTAAGACCATACAAACAAACAGTTTCTCTTGCTTCACTAAACCACACATCCTTTGTGGATGGCATTTGATTTGCCACTCTTGCTATAAGCGAACTTGTATACAAACAGCAACCCTTACTTGTGGTAAACAACTTATGTGCAGACGTCATAATCGGACATGATATACTGAATTATCATTCAAAACTTGAACTTCAATTCGGCGGATCAAAGCAACCATTGCAAATTTGCGTGATGGAAGCTACAGTCCCTCCGGCTTCTTTGTTTTCTCATTTGTCTGCAGATATTAGGCCTATTGCCATAAAATCAAGACGACGCTCTGCAGATGAAGAAGTTTTTATCAAAGAAGAAATCACCAAACTATTACAGAATGGTGTAATCGAAACTAGTAACTCCCCTTGGCGCGCTCAAGTACTTGTAACTGGCGGCGGGAATCACCGTAAACGACTAGTGATTGACTATTCCAGAACAATCAACAAATTTACGTACTTAGATGCGTATCCCTTACCTAACATCGAGCATATCGTGTCAAAGGTTGCAAAGTTTAACATTTTCAGTCAAATCGATTTAAAATCTGCTTATCATCAGATTCCTATACTAGAAAGAGAGAGAATATATACTGCCTTCGAAGCAGACGGAAAATTGTACCAGTTCAAAAGAATCCCTTTTGGAGTCACAAATGGTGTAGCCGCTTTTCAACGTACCTTAGAATACATTATTGATCGAAACAAACTCAATGGAATCTTCACTTACTTGGATGACGTAACAGTATGTGGTAAGACTCAGAAGGAGCACGACGACAATCTCAATAAATTCATGCATGCAGTTTCGAAATACAAACTCACACTGAACAGAGATAAATGCAACTTTAATAAGACCTCTGTCAGCCTATTGGGCTACACTATTTGCAACAATGTTGTAGAACCTGATAAGGATCGTCTTGAGCCATTATTGAAGTTACCATTACCAGCTAATACTTCTGAACTTAAACGGGTGCTTGGGCTTTTCGCTCACTATACTAAATGGGTCCAAAACTTTTCGGCCAAAATACAGCCCCTTATTAGTAATGTTACTTTCCCACTGAAAGTTGAGGCAAAATCAAGCTTTCAGCTTTTGAAAGCGGATATACAAAAAGCAACATTAGTTGCTATTGATAACAAAGAAATACTAACTGTCAAAACAGATGCCTCCAATTTTGCGATTGCCGGAACGCTTTCTCAAAAGGGACGCCCCATAGCATTCTTCTCTAGAACTTTATCTGCTTGCGAGCGAAAACATGCATCAGTAGAGAAAGAAGCTTGCGCAATTGTCGAATGCTTACGAAAATGGTGACACTTATTGATTTCACGCCATTTTATTTTAATAACCGACCAACAATCAGTTAGCCACATATTTGATCAAGGACATCCTTCGAAAATTAAGAACGATAAATTTGAAAGATGGCGCCTTGAATTATCATGCTACAATTATGATATAACTCATGGAACTGCATGATGCCCTATCTCACCCAGGTATCACTCGCATGTACCACTATACAAAGGCCAAAAATCTACCCTACTCGTTAGACGATATTAAGCGAATGACTGCCTCATGCAGAGTTTGTGCCGAAGTAAAACCACGTTTCGCTAAGGCAAAAGGAATTCTAATTAAGGCTACTTCATGCTTTGAAAGGCTCAATATCGACTTTAAGGGTCCACTGCCATCAGCAACACAGAATAAATATATACTTACTATTATTGATGAGTTTTCACGCTATCCATTTGCGTTTCCTTGCAAGGATATGACAGCTACAACAGTAATCGAATGTCTGAAAGAGATCTTTTTTATTTTCGGTCAACCCTTGTATATTCACAGCGACAGAGGCTCATCTTTTATGTCAAATGAACTACAATCATTTTTCAGAAACCATGGTATAGCATCTTCTCGTACAACACCATATAATCCAGAAGGCAACGGACAAGTTGAAAAACTAAACGGAACACTATGGCGAACAATTCAACTTAACCTCAAGTCCAAAAACCTTCCAGTCGAGAAATGGGAACTCGCACTAAACCCTGCACTTCATTCTATACGATCACTTTTATGCACTTCAATAAATATGACACCTCATGAAAGAATCTTCAACTTTCCGAGACGTACCCCAGTTAGAGAATCCATTCCATCGTGGCTCATACCAGGTCCAATCCTCGTGGGAAAGAATGTGCGCTCCAAAACTGACCCTATGGTTGAAGAGGTAGAACTTCTCCACAGCAACCCATCCTACTCTCATATTAGACGGGATGATGGCCGAGAACACACTGTCTCAAACAGACAGCTAGCTCCTTTACCAGGGGGCGATAGCCAATCAACTTCAAACGATTTTGAAGAGACGTTTGAAGATGCTGAAACATCTTATCATGAGGACTCAGAACCTCCAATAGAGATTCTACCGACTAATGACGAAGAAGTTAACGATGCAGGTGTATCCAATCAAAAAAGTGCTGAAAACTCGAGAGGGTCAGCGCAACCAGATAACGGCTCTCCGCCACTTCAATCAAAACCGACAAGGATACGTAGAACCCCAACCTATTTGAATGACTACGTCATGGACAGGCGGGGGTGAATGATATATAATCTCCTTTCTTATACATAAACTTCTTTTTTACTTTTGATGTTTGTCAAAACTGTCACTATGTTTTCTTCTAGGTAAATTAAAGCCAAGTTTAATGTGGTTTATCGTATTATTTAATGTATCACTCTGTTATTACAGGTATTATTAAATTTAATTATTAGCTAAAGTAGTGAAAATACTTTATATATATTTATAGATAGATATGATTGGATAGTTAGGTGTAGGAAGCAAACGAAATATCTGACCCCACTACTGTACTTTGAAAATAGTGTACATATGGGAGTCAGATATTTTATTTGCTTACTGTATATCAGTATACAACAACAAAAGGCATGCATGTGTGCTCACGCAAACAACGATTTATTATTTCCTTCATAAAACGTTTGGAGCGCTAGTGAACGTGATTCCACGTTTTTGCGAGAGAGGGCTCTCTTTTCCTGTATAGGTACCTATATTATTATAATTTTTGGTGCATCCCTTGGATTTGGCCACGCTAAAAATCTACGTTTAAGGAAACGTTGGTCGTAGCGCCATTTTGAACGATGACCCTGACAGATATGAGAGACACTTTTTTTCTCTATTATTAGTTAATTTTTATCTTTCTGGGGCCGGCTAAGACTACTTTTAGGCCATGCTGCCATGTCTTTGTATTAATTAAATCTTTTTAACAGTCATAAGTCACTGTATACAAAGTCATCTCAATTCTTGAGTAAAGCGGTGGCTTCGTTATTCAATCTCATCAAGTGACATTTGGCAGGAGCAAGGTAATACACAATACACTAATTTCTTCATGATTATTTCATTTGTGCACTTTCACTAAACAAAATTTTACAAAATGCCAATAAATTGACTAATTTCACTCAATATAAACACGAAATTCAATAATTAAGAAAAGCATACTACCATCTTCATTCACAATGGCAACAAAAACCTTTATTTTTCTTTATCTTTACTATTCAGCTGTCATTGTCAACTGGACAATGGCCATTGACTACAAATTGACCATCTTCACAGTTGACCATTCAATCACTCCAGAAAATCTACATGTAATGAAACGTTGGTCGTAGCGCCATTTTGAACGATGACTCTTAGAGACACCATGGTGACACATTTTTTCAGGTTGATTTGCCCCTTTCTGGCGCCGGCTTTGATCTTTAGACTATGCTGCAACATCTTCCGTAACCATGTATTACCTAATGTGCAATGTAAAGCATTAGAAAAATATTAAAAAAGTTAAAAAACAAACGTCTGAACAAATATCTACTTCGTTTTATTCATTCCAAACTTAACTATTTGTTTCCAAAACAAAAAATTGAAAGTATTATGGATGTGTATGCTATAAAATTCGAAGTGAGGCATAACGTACCATGCTTTCTTGTCTTTACAAATTCACATTGCTTAAAAAAAACTGTCGAATTTTGTCAGCTTTGTTCCTTAATAGCCAAAATATTTGTTCCCCAGATGGCAGTCTGTACCAGTCTAGTACAACTTTCATATAAAAAAATTAAAAAAATAAGTTTGCTATATTTTTAATTCGCCCAAATCATATGAGACTAGTTGCCTTATATCTGAATGCCTTTTGACCAGGCTCTTGTTTCTCGTATAGACGTATTTTCGCACTTAACACATACAAAATGTTTGCATTGGGGTGCGCTGATATAGGCTGCACTACCAAAAAAATAATATACATACAAGTGTTATTAAAATATTGTTATTTATAATATATACGTTAAATTTTAATAAATAGCTCATTAATCAATTAATTAGGGAATTGCTGATTTTTCATATTATTTATTTGAAATAACCGGTCACACTGGCCTGCGAGTTTATTATAAATCCGAAGCCGCCATTATTATAAATACGTGTACACTAATTGATTCGTGACGATATTTTGTGTCAAGTGAGTTGTGATTTCGTCACATCATTCCAATTTAAAGATTACGGTGTTTTTACTGGTCTCAAGAGTTTATATTTTCAAAAAAGGACGTTCGATGTATTAAAGTTACGCCTGGAAACTTTTTATGTTAACTTGCTAGTGATTTTTAGAAAATAGTGAAATTGGTGAATTTTGTTTAAAATGTCCGTAAACGATTATAAAAAAGGCCAAATGAAAACATGAATGTGATTCGTAACAGTTTTCTTAACCTATTCTTACTGTTTTCTTGCGCTTGCATCAAAAACAACTATCGATGAAATGTAAAAATTAAGAATTAAAATGTGAAAAAACAATTTCTGTTTTACTTGTTATTTTCTATGCATGATATAATTGCCTTATTTGATAAGAAATTGAGTTGCCCCTAAAATTTCTAATTATTGTAATGTTATTGTACCCTTTCCGTTTATAAGTGTTTTTTGTAAGTTGAATAAACGATTTTGAGTTTTTTAAATTTTAGTGGCAATTTGTTTTTTTTTATCAACAAATTAAAAAGTAATTAAATATTAAATATAAAAAAAAACCCGTTAGTAGTTTTCGTTTGATCTACCTACGGGGCGCCACTGTCTAGTAGCTGTGTAAGGCTATGGTTGCATTTATTGTATATGTAGATACAGTTCTTCTCTGTGAGTAATATTGTTCTGTGCTTTTGACTTACTTTCAAATTGTACGGGTTGTAATTTTTCAAGTAAATTTTATACAAATTCGGTTTTGCTATGTATCTATGGAAGTCCTGCCTCTTTTTTTTTAAGTTAATTTGCCCCTTTCTGGGGCCGGCTAAGACCTTTAGGCCATGCTGCCACGTCTTCCGTAATAATAAATTCTTTTTCATATTAAAATTTTAAATTCATTTCTTCAGTTTATTAACATATTGTCTTCCCCTTTTTAAAAGTCATTTCCTTCACTAAGACAAAGCTTATTTGAGTCCTTCAATACGTCTTTAGTTTTAATTTCTTGAAGTTTACATATTATGTTTCTCCGTCAATTTGTTTTATAGTACGTCACATCCTTGAATTACGATTATTTTCACACAAATTATAAAACTAAAATTCTGAACACCAAAATCATCTTCTTTCATGTTGGCGCCAAAACTTCTACGACAGTGCAAAAAGTATTTTTAATATTCTTTTTTTACCTCTATATTTTATACTAGTCTTATATTATGTCATAAACCCATATCTTAATATTTCATGTCTTTTTCTAGTTTCGTCTTCAAATTTCTTTCTTGTTCAGGCCTCTGCCCCTTCTGTCGTGATAAAACTCTACAATAGTCTTTCATTAGTATAGTTTATTTACTAAATCACATTTACACACAACTAAGTAATATTTACACTTTAATTAATTTACAAATTATACATTTTTACATTATATTACAAATTTTTAGCTTAAAGATTGGAGAGAACCCTCGAAAAGCGCGCCTTCCCCCTCCGACCGTTCCCGCCAACCAAGTCCTGCCTCTTATAACGTAGCATTTATACTCTTTGGTCTGTACCACTGTACGTAGTTCTCTAATTGGGGAGTTTTGGCGCCATCGTGAATGAAGATGGTCGTAATTTTATCATAATTATTGAATTTAGTGTAAATTATGAGTAAAATTGGTTAATTTAGGTGGGAATTAGTTTGATTTTGTTCAGTGAAAGTGAACTAATGAAATAATCATTGAAAAAATTAATGTATCGTGAATTTCCTCGCTGCCGCCAAATCTCATAAACAAGCTGGTGTAACGAAACCACTGTTTTACTCAAGACCCAGACAAGACTGTGTAAATAGTGACTAATGACTGAAATAAAGAATTAATACGGAAGACAAAAATTGAAAATATTTAACAAGAAAAAGATTTATTAATACGGAAGACGTGGCTGTATGGACACAGATCCTTTGCCTTTCCCGGACTGGGATAAAATTAAAAAACAACAACAATTTCTAATTGGTCCGTGGATTTGGCTAAGATTTCATGTTTACTAAACACAAGAAATCAAAAAAAAAATTTGCTATCTGCATGAAGAAAATTATAACGAAATGCACAAGTATATAAGTTTTGGAATTTAAGACTAAATAAAATACTTTTAGAAGAAAATTTATGTCAGTGCTATTTACTGTTATATTACACACATTGTTTGATGTTTCGATGTTTCTATGCATTTTTAGTAAATGAAACGGCAGGTCTTCATTTCTTCATTGTGAAAATTTTGTGTAGTGAAGGATAATATTGAATTAAAAATGCGATGCACTGTTCCCACGTGTAAAAATGACAGTAAACTCGTCTCTAATTTACAAGGCATTAGCTTTCACAAGTAAGTATTATTTATTTTAGAATATTAATTAGTGGTCGTCAGATGGGGAGTTTCAAAAATTGAGCACAACAGTCAAAAATCATCCTTTAAAATTTCACATCCATGTATTGTAATATTTTTAATGGGATTCGAAAGCAAATCTTTTCTAGATTTAGAAATATTACTTTTTTTTATTTGTTGTATTAATTAATGGAAAAAAATATAAAATAAGACAAGTGTGATAAATTGGTCAGTTTTGATATTATATTCAATCTCCAAAATAAATAAAACTATGATAGGATTTCAAAATCCAATTTATATTTAGGAACAGTTTGGTCTTTTGCTATATATTTTTAATGAAATTAAGCTTATAAAATTAAGAAAACTCTCAAAAACATCAAATTTTGTTCAGGTTTGTTACGAAATGTTCAAAAACAATGTTTGTTTTTCATCTTAGTAATGAAATATTATTGTCAGCCTTCCAAGAACTAAATCAGGTAATCGTAAATGTGTTTTCATTTGAATAAATGCAGTTTTACTTATAACATTTAATGGATAAGGCCCAAATATATCTGATTTCTTAGCAAGTTTTTAGGGGACAGTAACAAAATGGACGGTAACAAAATCGTAAGGCATAGTTCACAAAGATGTAATTATAATCAAACATTTTTTTTATAAGTACCTAGTATCAAATATTTCTGGTAAATAAACACATCAACACTGTCTAGGGATATTTTTAATTTACTTAATTATCTCAAAATGTATTGGTGATAACATTTAACATGTTAAAAAATATTTTAAAACTTCTTTGAACTTATTATTTTTCGTTATTTATGTAACAATTTTATACTAAAATAAAGAAAAAAAACTTAAAATAATGGTAAAACTAACAATGAGTGTGTTTCTCTAGAAACTGTGAAAAATAAGGAATGTTAAACATTTATGTGATAAATTCGTAGTCTGTAAAACCACCCATGACATTTATAAGGGTCCTGCAGCAATTTTTCATGCTTTGGATTTAGTTATCTAAGTCTTGCTGTGGTATATCGTCCAAGGTCCGGCTAAAATGCAAGAAAAGTTGCTCTTCTGTCGCAATCTTAGCAAGAAAATTCCTGAAAGCCCTTTTCTGGAGCATGTCCTACGTATGCTTTACAAGAGTCTCGAATATCGATAGGCTTTTTATGAAAAGGGCAATTATTGTGGGTGAAGCAAGACAGGTTTATTTAAACCGTGACGCTTGGCACTCGTTGCTATCTGTTTACCCCATGACCTGGTGTTATGGAATAAATACAACCTACAACATAACATATAACTATATTGACCTTCAAATTTTAATTAGAATGCCTACAAAGCTTCTTTAGCAAATAAAGAATGTTAGCCACCAGACAGAGAGGAGGCAGTAATACTATTGAATATTATTTTTAAATATCTTAAAAAATCTAAAATACAAAATTATTGTGCTGGTCCTGGGGTTTCTTGGCCTATTGTTTTTATAAACTGTGTTCAAATCACAGAGTACAGTAATAATTCTTTAAAGTTTAAATTATCAATATCATATAATATAGACCAAGCTTTATGCTGGTGGTTTTGTTACTTTTCAGTCTGTCTATATGTTATGGTACATGTAGTAACAAAACGGAAGTAACATATTGAGACCTACTTTCATTCGAAAAATTATAACAACAATTTCAATTACAACAATTAAATTTCAATTCTAAATAAATAAAACTAAACATCTTAAGATTCGTCTGAAAATACTCATATGATATTCATTTAGAAAAATGTGTTCTATAGTAGGATATACTAGGATAACAATCTGGGGACATGACAAAATGTTCTATTTTTGAAACTCCTCAGATACTTCTTTTGCGATTATTCCTTGCCCCAGTGCCGTGGGAACAATAGATAAAACTGCTGTAACCATTATATTTCTTTGTATCCTCATGACCTATGTTATTATGTTATACTACAATATAACAACTATTTATATTGTAGTGTCATCATTAAAAAAGTACTTTTTTAATGGTTTTAATAAGGCGCGCAAGCCTGATGTCTGATGTCTGTCAAAAGTAAAAGTTTTATTTTCGTTACAATTTTTAAAATTTTCTGTTCTTCGCGTAAACTTATAATTGTGTTTCTTTAATAAGAGCTTTCTCCAGACAACAATTATCACAAAAAAAAGATTTGGTGACATTGTTCCATCTCTACGCATATGATGGGATTACCAAGAAAAATAGAGATTAATTCTAGAACATGACCAAGTCATTATGGCAACAGGAATAGGCAAGGCCCAACCCTGGCAAGTTGCTGCACAGCACTCTACTATCAGAGGTCTTCTTGGTCATGACACATTTTGCTTTTGCTCGCCTCTTACAAGCTGTTAGGCACGACAGCAGATAGTCTATTCTACACAGAAGACTGGACCAACATGGAGAATTGTATTGATGTTTTAAAATTACATATAAACAGTAACAGTATAGTTTAATAATACAATATTAATATACATTTAATTAACATATATATTACACATAAACACAATTAACAACATAATTAACATATATATTATACATAACAATATTTGCTAATATTAAATTGGTATTATTTTTTAGGGTACCAAATATAGCTCAAGAAAGGATAGATTGGGCAAAGGCTATTGGGATAAAGGAGTTTCCTACTAAAGGGAGAGTTGTGATATGTTCTGATCATTTCCTTTGTGATGACATGTATCTGACCAGGAGCGGACAACAGAAGGTCAAATGTGGAGTACTACCATTGATGTTTAAGGTAAATATATAGAAGCTAATGGACTATTGGTATTTCAGCTAACTTAATATTGGTGGTAATTCTGCTGTTAACAAACTAAACTTATTTTAGATGCATGCTATCTTTTTTAAATGAAACAAAAACAAAAGAGATGGAACGTTTTAGACACGTCAGATTAGTCCGAACATGTCAAACAGCGATGTTTTTAATTAACGTTTTCCGAGTGATAGATTAAAAGTCTGTAGAAATGATGTACGGTCTAATTTGACAGCGCTAAAAGTGTTTTGTCTCTTTCTGTTACTTTGGTTTGAACGAAGACAGCGACAACTTAAAATTAGTTTAGTGAGTGCGTAACAAAATTACCACTATTGACCACAAACTAGACGACACAGTATAGCATATTAAATATGACAATTTTGAGATAATATTTAAAATCTCTTACAAATAACCGGTTTCAAAGTTTCCCCATATACATCACTTTTTTAGTTAAATATTTGTATAATAGGAAAAAATTCATATTTTGTGACAAGCTGTCAAAAAACGATTTTCGGTAGCTTACATAGATGATGTAACGAATATTCCCAAATGCGAAATACGAATTTTTTGCCATATTCGTATTCGCATTCGAAAATCAGAAAAAAACAAAATGAAGATAATGGTTAGGTTGATAAAACTAAATCCATTATTTTTTATGTTTTTGATACAAGAAAAAGTAAATTAACCTCGTAATAAATCATGTTATCAACTTTTACTTTGTCATTTGCCCTGGTATTATTTATTCACACATTTTACTTTACTTAGGGTTATGAATCTTAACAATAAAATTTTCTTCGGAACTTTTAAGACAGAAGATTTAATGCAATGTAAATAAACAAACAAAAACAAATTATGCTAATTACTTCATATCAATTATAAATCGCTAATTACACTCTAACCTTAAAATTCGCTTGCAAAAAGACCGGTGCGAGCGGAATGACACTTTGGTTGGATGAGTTTGTTTGTATCAACTCAACAAACTACAACTGGAACGTACCTCGTAGAAACTGTTATCAAGCCATAGACAAGTGGCGCCAAATTTGGGAACATAAACTGAATATTAACATTCGCGAATGTCGGTGATAGATATTCACTTTCGCATTCGCGATTATTAAAAAATGGCATTCGTTACATCACTAGCTTACATTGCTTGCGCTGGTTAAACCGTTTGAGATACATAAAAAAATGTACTACGGAAATGTATAATATCATAAAAGGGTCTACAAAAAAGGCCACAATAGCATATGTATCTCTCCTAAGGTTGACTCACAGTAATCATTTTTGTCTTTGAAAAATATGTTTAAAAACTATCTTTTCTTCAAAAGCTAATTTCTCCTATTAGTATTAATCCTTATACTTTTATTACTTTGGCAATTTAAATGTAGATTTAAATCGCTCTTTACTTTTTTTTTAAAATACACGCAACCAATAAAATGCATGCACGCATTTTCTACGAAACGCTGCGGGGGCCGCACATTGTTCTTCAGTCTGATAATCGAAAAATGTCTGAGTTGCCTATGTGGGGTTCGAACCATTTAGGGGTGCTCATAGAAGTATTTAAAAGTAAAATAAATAGGTATAATGTAAAAATAAATAAGTAAAACTGTAGTAATTGAACTTAGATATTCCAAAGATAGCAGGCAGGAAATCTTCACGGTATAGAACAAAAAAATAAACAGGTAAACTTTAAAGAATTCAAAGCGAACCATATTAAATATTGTACTTAAATAGTGATCTTCATACATGGATAAAATCATAGTCCTGTATGCATATAGGTTCAGATTGACAAATCTTTTTTTCAGGTCTGCAGAATATGTCTCAAACTAGATTGCAAGTTGGTTTCATTGGAACGTAACAATCTAAATGAAGCATTTAAATGTCTCACTGGGATATCTGTAAGTAACCTACCTACTAGATGTTCGGGGCCTATATACTCAAATAATGATAAAATTCAAAATTTTTAGAATACATACATACATACATACATACATATCTTCACGCCAAGTCCCTTACGGGGTAGGCAGAGATTTTTTAATTTTTAGAATAGATAGCTAAAAATCATCTCAATCAAGTCAGCTTTCAAA
>NJDC01004348.1:41097-59253 GCA_002245475.1 Calephelis virginiensis
AAGAGATTTGTCTCTTAAGACCTTTACTTTAGAGCACCCTTATCTCATGGAACGGGGGAGTGTTGCGTCTGGCTCTTCACTCCCCTGTGGGTCGTCAGATCTCAATATTGACAGATAAGCCGAAAAGACATGATTTTCAAATTAAGTAAAACTAAAGTTTTTCAAAATTAGTCAATATAAAAAAAACTACCTCCAAAGCAAAAGGCAAAGAAGCCAGTAGTTCCAGTATAGGAACTACTGACTTCCTTACTTGGCATGATCATAACGAAAATTGGGTAGTTACTCCATTAATGTTTTAGAACAATAATCACCTCTGTGGACGTCCTGGGTCAGGCAGTTCAAACATGTGGTTTTTCGATTTTCTAATGAACTCAATGTCAACCGAAGTTAGATAAGTTTCAAGTTGACAAGTGGTTTCCACCAATCTCGTTGTGGATTTTGGTATCTTTAGCTAGATGTGAATGCGGGCCTGAAGATACTTTATATTAAATAACAACACATTATTGACAATGACTTCTCAATCAAATCAAACCAAAAAAAAATTGTTTTGATGCCTATCACGTGTGATTGTGAAGTCACATAAGTATATACTGTTTCAGCCTAACATAAAACCTAAGATACCTCTGACTGTATGTTTGGAGTGTGCTCAGAGACTAATTAACTGCTACCGCTTCAGAGATAAGACGATGACTACCCACAATTTGTTGGTGCAAGTTATCGAGAAAGAGGAAGTAAGTATTTTAGTTTTAGACTAATTTGGCCATTTTGTATTAATAAAATCACTTTTTAACCATCAGAAAAAATAAATAAGGTTACAATTTAATCTGAATTTTGTTTTTGTTAGCATGCCACAGGAAGTAGTGTAAACCAAGTTTGATCTTTTTTTGGATTGGATTATAATCTTTATTTTAAAATATAATACATAAAATAGATACCTACAAACATATAAAAAACTTGTTAAAGATGATAACAAAACTACTGAAAAATATTTATCTCAATACTTGAGGTAATCTCTATTTACCTTAAATTATTGACTCAAAAAAACCATCTATGATTGAAAAAGTAATTGTTTATTACATAATAGTGGTTTCTTATAATAAAATAATTATCGTTTCAGCTAACTGCAGAAAATGTAAAAACATTACAAAGCGAAATAAAACTTATTCCAATATTGACCATTAAACATTTTGAACCAGACCATTTTGATTTTAATATAGAATATACAGAAAAGATAGAAGAAGAAACTGAAGAACAGGCAGCTAGTGAAGTAGATGAGAAACCTTATATTGACGATAATTTAATTACTGATACAAAGCAAGAAGAAACATCAGATGACGAAAAACCTCTGATATATTATGATTTTAATGGACTTAACAATGATTATGATGACGACGACGACTACGCACCTCAATCTTCAGACGATAGCACATCGGAAGCTAAAAAGAAAAAAGTTAAGAAAAAATCTAAGGAATCAAAGAAAAAAGACAAATTAGAACCTAAGGTAGATAGAAGAAAAAAACAAATTTTAAAAGATCAATCAGTTGAACCTAAGATCGATAGGAGAAGAAGACCATTTTTAAATGCGGATTTAAATGAAACTATTTTTACTGTAACGGATTTGACCGTGGAAGAACAATTGGCTGAAATTTTAAAAAGACAAGAGACGCCAAATTACAAGAACTCTGCATTCAAGTGCACTGTGTGTTATAAAGGGTTTTTGGATGAAGACGCCTACAACGGACATATGTCCAGACATTCTGATGTAAGTTTAGCTTTTACTACAACTTGAAACTCAACTCTTTCTTTTGTATTTGCATGCATTTAACATTGAAATAAAAAAAACTGGTAGATGTCACATTTTCTTAAATAATAACATATAATAGGCTATTTTTCAAAAGTTGTTTTCCATTCTGAGAAACCTTTGGTCCGAGATTACAATCGGTACATAATTTAATACATCCATTCATGATATTCATCTTATCTTTACTTTTATAATGTCAGAGATTAATTTTGATTTCATTTTCAGGAATGTGGTCAATACGAGTGTGGGATATGCAAAACTCATTTCAAACATCCACACGCGCTCCGCAAGCACATAACCGCGCATCACACGCAGCGGTTTAGCTGTAATCAGTGTCCATATGTCACTACACATAGGTCGGTAGCCAGTCACATTTTGAGGAACGGTTTAGAATCGATAACGTGTTCGATTTATGAAATATGCATTTTCCGATGCAAATTACAATACGTATGGATAAATGTAAATAACGTTAACAAAACATTCATACGCTTTTTTTTTATAGGACAAGACACCTAAGAATCACGCACGAATTTTGATAAGATACAAGCGTGACTTATAAAGGTCATCGGTAGTATAGGTGCGTTCCTATAAAGTGGCTGCGTTGTTGAAGCCTAATTGGCAAATGCTAGTACACAACTACCTTACCAATAGGTATTGGATCCCCACCTCTGCAAGTTCCGCAGTTTGCCTAACGCCCCGGCTACGGGACAGCAACTGTAACATCTATGGTGTTAATAGGCCACGATTGTCTCCTGTCGTTTTTTAATTTATATTTTTAAATACTATACCTAGGAGTATAGGTAGTAACTGACCTTAATATTGACTTTCAATAATACATTATTTTGATATGAATGATAAAATAGATTCAATTCAAATTGGTGCGAAATCCTAGTCGTGCCGCGGTCAGCTGCAATCGAAGTATATTTTACGGATTTTCAAAAAAAAAAAAAAAGTATATATAAGTAAATATTACAATAATATTTAAACACACTTCATTATTAATCTTAATTTCCATTTTTTTTTAAATATGGTTTGTATCTCTATATATGTATTTTTAAATAATGAAATGCGTGTTGTCTGTCTAATTAATAAAATAATCTGACAATTATATTGTTAGAAGGCTTTTTTCTTAGAAACCATGTCATCGTTTATATTAAAAAGAAAATTGCGTATACTTGTCTATTCCGATTCATCTAAATGGCCTACTCTATGTAAAAGTGTACACTAGATTATATTATATTTAAATTGTATCAGCATTTATTTACTTGACGTCTAGAATGTGCACAGTACTTGTAATTGAGGCTATTGCTAAAGTTCAAATTATGTAAGGTTCGTATTCCAGTAAACTTTAGAGTAGTTATACTTATTATTCTGTTGCAAAATCATGTAAATCTTTCACGAAAATATGAGCCATTTGGATTACGGGGGCCAATATAGAATACGATCTGATCATTTCTCACGGGACGCAAAAACTACACAGAAATATCAAAATTTTATAAAAGTTTAACCCTGAACACTTGTAGATCTAGTTAATTAATAACTACTGAATGGATTGTTATACGGTTTTAACCAATAGATATAGAATTCTCGAGGAGAGTGTAGGTTTGATTGTTTAAGGTTTTGTATAACGACGATAATTTAAATATGTCGAAAAATATACGCTTGTTGAGAGTTTTCATCGTTACTCAAAAAGCTGCCAAAACATTTTTGAGTTATATCAAGACAATGAACGGGGGGAGGGTTGTTCTCTTTTAGCTTGACAAAAATTGCGCTATGGCACATGTCTCTTTTGAAGAACCGCTTCGATATAAACTGTTTAAAGCAGCTGATACGTTTAAAAACTTGCTAGACACTTTCTTCGGGATCCAGGTTACATTCCTGACTTGGACTCGTTGTTTACTGTTTACAGTTTGAAGTTGTTAACTGTTTACTGTGCCTGGGCCCTGGAGTTCTCTCAGGCGGCTTCGGTTTTTGCTTCCAATTCCCACCAAGACTATGCTTGCCGACTCCTTGCTTCTATCGATCTTAGATTATGCCGACGCTAGCTATTGACCAAGTAAATAAACTTGAGCGTCTCCAAAACCTCTGTATTAGGTTCATATTTTCGCTACGCCCGTACGTATTTGAAGGAAAGATTTAATTTTTTCAATAGTGAGGTAAATTGTTTTAGATCTAGTGATAACCATTCCCTCCAAGTACCCTCTCGTAACACTAACTTTTATAGCCGATATTTTAACTCGCTATCAGTAAATCTTTGGAACTCGCTCCCAGTAGAAGTCAGGAAAGCCCCTAATATGTTTAAAAATATGGTTAAACGTCACTTTCTAAGTTCAATCTGACTCAGTTAAAGTTAATCTGTTTATTCTTTTTCCTTTATTATTATTATTCCTATATTGCATGTGTTATATATTTTTTTGTGAATTTAGAGCACCATCGTATACAATTTCTTTGAATTTATCTCCTTAACATAAGGTTGCCTGGAAGAGATCGCTACTTTGGCTATTTTGCTGCACAATAAGGAGTTATTCTATTCTGGGTACTTACCTTAAGTTTCCCATACACAATATGAAAGTTCTTGATCTTGATATTAAGCGATTTTATTAAATATCTTAGAATTTTACCGCAATATTAAAATTACTTGTAAAATTATAATTGACGCTGAGCAACAATGCGCGATGGGGGAGCAGAGTGACTCGTTCTAACAGCATGTACCCAGCGACTCTCATGCGATTGAGTTTTGACTCATGAAATACAGAAAGTTCGGCGGCTACCTCTCTCAAAGTCGAGTAAGGATTTGGAGCCACTGTTTCCTTCCCTTTTGCGATGATAACTGCAGTTGCAGACGTTGATACCAGAGGGATATATTCAATCACATGTCGAAATTCGTACCACTCATAAGCACGAGTTTTTGGTAATGTCGTTTCACCGTAAGTCTTCTGTAATATTTACATGACTGACTCTAAACACGAAATTCCATCGGCGATGCAAAGTGCAAGACAAACTCTTTGATCGATGTTTTTGTTCATTATGATATTCGTAATACACAGTAAATAAACAGCACTGCATTTAATACGAATAACAGTTGCAACCTAATCTCCGCGCTAAAATGGAAAACAGTAGTGCCAATCTAACAACAATAAAAAATAATAAGAATACGAATCCATAAATAAATCTATTCCCGATACTATTTTGACAGAATGTACGTGCGTGGACTTATGAAATAATTTCTCTTTTAACCAAAATAGTGATACAGTAAATACATAGATTTAGGGTGTAATAAATAAACAATGTCAGTCAAAACACGAGAACAAAATAAATATACCTACGTGTGAGTAAATTATTTATGTGTGAGTTAAAAAAGAGCTGTCATTAGGCGTATTGTGCAAGTCTAGCTGCCCAACACTTCGCAACTGAAAATTACACGGACACAATAGCTTAAAAAGATAAAAGGGTGAATTCGAAGTTCCAACCCGGGCAAGCACACCCCTTTACCACCAGTGATTTTGTTGATATTGACCCATCTAAACTATGCTCACACTAGCTTTTTAATTGGGGGGGACAACGGCCTAAAATTCTTTAACACCAGACTAAAAAGGGGAAACAACAAATTTGACGTCTATAGGCGATAGTTGTCTCTTGCCATTAGGAACGCCAACTGCTTGTTTGCTACCTTATGATATAAAGAAAGAATATAGCAGTTCGTCGAAATAAAGCTTGGTCTAAAAGTAAAGAAGTTATACGAAAAATAAAATTTATTATCATCTGATTCCGCAATTCTAAGACCGCTCTTTGAAAGTACCACATTTGTAATAAAAGATTCGGAAGTAAAGCCTAGCTTGCAGTAGCGCCTCCGCGGTTCAGTTGTTGGACTTGACTGCATGAGGTCCCGGGTTCGAATCCCGGGTCGGGCAACAAAAAGAAAATTGGGTTTTTTCAATTTTCTAATATTTTCTTCAATTTTCTTTGGCTAGTGTGGGTGCCCTGGTTGTGCATCTGCCTACCTCTTCAGAAATATGGGCGTGAAGATACAGAAATTTAAATCAATATCACTATAAATTACGTGACAGAAAAATTTAACAGGTCTAGCAGTTGTATTTTAAATGTCTTGGAACTATTAAATCAAGCAAAAGAGTTTTTCAGCATTTTCAATCGAAATTACATCGAAAATTTTGTAAAAAATGTTATGATTTATAGACTTAACAGCTAAATTTCATATCAAGTATTCATAAAAAGATTCGTATAGTAAACACATCTTAGTCTTAAGTAGAAATGTACTTTATGTAGCATAATTTGGCTAAACAGCCAATAACGACATTCATCGATATTTAGGACGTCACCGCTTTGTCAAGCCTTAGCGTAACCAAACAATTTACTATTTCATTAGATATCTTGGCTGATTCTGATTAAAATTCAAAATACACTTATATAAAACAATGCAAATAAGTATGTTGTTGTAAAAATCCCTTTTCTGGCAGGTTAATAGCAAAAAAGTGACAAAACACAGTTCTAAATATTTCAACAACAAAATTTTATTTACATATGAAATGTGTATTTATTGGAACGTTGGTTATTATGTGTAACGTCACATGCGCTTACGAAACGCGATACCAAACTTGGACGTAAAATTCCTTCTTATTATTAAATAAATTCACAAATTTCACAGCGACCCGGTATGACTGCAACACTATGGGCTCTTACTCGTGTTAATATTGTCACATCGATAACTGCGAGTCAGTAATCAGTAACTCTCTCTTTTCCTCTAAGGCAATTTGTACCTGATAAGGACTTCTCGCTCCCACGCTTTGTTGGTCTTGTACATACTAAATCTATGAGTAAATATAAAACAAGAGACACTGATAGAATGAATTCAACTTGACAAATGAAAAATAAAAAGAAATTTAAAATAAGAAAGAAATTTAATAAATAAATATTTTTTTTCTGTATTGTACAATTTTAATGTAAATAGTGTATATAATATACGTGCTTATTGGAAATTAATTAAATTTTATTTATGCTATTAGTAATAAATTGAAATTTGGCGAAACCTCGTGGCAAACATTAATATTTTAACATCCTTCTGCACATGTTACATAGCTTTCAAAATTAATAAATAAATATCATGTCTTCTGCAACAGACAAACAGCAAGACTCCACGAGCGTTGGCACAAGGGGACGGTCTACAAATGTCCCCATTGCACCGATGCATTTGTGTATGTATACTATTTTTATTATAAGCTTTTTATTAAATTGAAAATGCAAACACATTAGTAATTTAGCTGAAAATTGATGGGGAGGAAGGTGTAAAAATTATTTTGAGAAATATGATGATCACTGAAAATAAACACAAAAAAATATTTTTTCAACGAATTTCTTAACTTTTTTACGTGAATATTCCATTTTCGAGTATTTTTTTTCATAAATAATTGTTACTACTATTTCTGGTTTTTATTTCAACGCGACGAGCCTCATAATTTAAAAGTTATAGCGTTTTATTTATTTTAGCCTCTCAATTTTCAAAAATAGTGTTCAATTGCTTATAAAATCTATTAAAATCGGCGATTAATTTTATATTTATACAGATAAGATGGCTGAAATCGTTTATTCGTGTAATTTTATTTTTAATTCTAAATTACAGCAAGTTCACCACGTACATGGGTCATATTAGGATAAAGCATCCGTCGGACTTCGTTTGTGAACTGTGCGGGTTCTCTTTCGTCAGTGAGAAGGGTATCGAACTCCATAAGAAACTGAAACATCGAGTCGACAACTGTGAGGTGAGATATCAAACATATATTATATATGAGATAACATTTCATTAATTCTATCAAATCAGTGAATTAATTATTTTAATAGTCAAATAATATTTTTATACAAAAACATTTGAATAAAATTTGTCATAGGTCACATCATAGCCATTGAAACATTTAATTTGTTTGATCGATTAATTGATTATTTCATTAGATCAAGACTTAAATGTGTTCATACAGTGATTCAAAAAACCGTATCACTACATTATGTTGGAGAGCGAAGCAAATTGTTTTATAGAAAAACTGTAGTCCGGAAAGAGGAAGATATAGACAAGATGTATTCTGCGGTTTGTGCTGAAAGGTGGGAACATTAAAATACTTACAAAAAGTTTTGCCTGGGCTTAAGCCTGCAGAAGTCCTTCGTTATATGTGATATCGTGTAGGTACTTCTTTATGACGGATTTCCCATGTTAAGAATAATAATACACGAATGCAGCCTAAGTCATTTAAATTTAATTAATTCATCAGTAATACCTTATCTACCTGTTTTGTCTATACCTTGATTCTGGTGCAAATTGTTAATTGATATTATGTACCTATGTGTAGTTTAGTAATATAATAATATATATAACAAGGGAAGTATATTTTAGAGGATTTAATATTTGTACTTTTAAGATCCCGCAGGACGCGCCCTCATGTGAACCCTGTAAGGTTAAGTTTATCTCTGAAGATGCGTACAGGCGGCACTTGAGCGTCTCCGCCAAACACAATGATAGTGCGTAAGTAATTTTTTACATTAACTCCTACCGAGTGCAACTTTATTTCACAGCTTAAGAAATATAATTTAGCAATATCATCGTGAAATTTTTCAATTAGCTGTTTGTTATGTAAATAGAACATTTTATCCAAATAAAATTATTTAATTTGTAATGTTCTGCTAAAAATGTATACTTATTATGGCGTGTCAAAACAAGAAAAAACAGTGCGTTATGAATGAATTGTACTTACGGGAAGTCAAAGTCTCCAAATATTCACAGTTTGGTACTTAATTTAGAATAATAATTTATTTTATTTTATTAACACAGACATAATATTATGTGCTTACTTTAGGGCCAGATGATGATGATGTGGGTAATTATATAAACAAACTATGAATAAATAAATATTTATTACAGGCAACACTAATTTTAAGATAATTAGGAGAAATTCTCGAATGCTTGTATTTGAGAAATAATCTATAAATTCGCTTAATAAATAGTGAAGGCTGTTATGTAACAAAATTTAAAAAAAGCGGCGCTGTTACTAAACGCTATGTAATCATTAAAAATTATTTCATTATTTAATTTTTCCTACTAACCAAATTTTAGCGAGCCAAAGCAACCGAATAAGCCCACAAAAGCGAAGAGGAGAGAGAAGAAGTCAGACAAAGCGCATGACGATGCTGAATCAAACGACAAGCGGTATCTGTTCCAGAGTCACATGAGGAAGGTCGAGGGTCCGATACCTTGTGAACAGGTATCTTGTAAATATATTTTTAACCACCTAATATAAATTTTGATTCTTAACTGAGCTTCGCTCAAATTATTGTGTTTCTAATCTAGTCAATGCCATCTGTTATTTAATCGCTTGAATTCTAAAGCACCCTTAAATTTTTCGACAGATTACAATTTGTGGTCAATAATTTAACAGAATCACTTTTTTCATTTAATTATAATTACGATATTTTTTTTTCACGTAAGACGGATTGTTTTCCTACATCAATTTGATATTAGAAGACTATTTGACTGATTATAAAAATCTGCAGAGGAGGATATGATATATGAGAAGCAATTAATTCCCAGCATTTCTGTCTTCAAAATATTCTGAAATCTTATAAGAACCCTTACCATATAACTTAAATTTATAAGTTATAAGATAAGTCTTTAATATGCTCGGGAAGTTTACTGTAAAAACGTGTACATTGGCCCATGAAAGAATAACTGATTCTGTGGAGACGACACTGATGCACAGCAAGATTGTTTTTATTCCTCGTATTTACAGAATGTTTATAACAATTTTTGTTAAACAAATTAATATTTTTATGGACATATAATAAATTTCCAAAAATATATTGAGAAGTCACCGTTAGAATAATTATTTGTTTAAACTTTTCCCTGAGGGAAACTCTTGGACCTTTAAAGTTATAAATTGCCCATATAGCTCTTTTGCAAAGCAAATATTATGTTTACTTCAGCCGAGATTCCCTAGAAAAAATAATATCCTTTCCGTAATTTTAAATATAAGTAAAGCGTTTGATTTTGTGCAACATAAACTTTTACTAAAAATACTTGAGAAATATGGCATTAGAGGCAAGCCATTAGAATGATTTAGAAGCTATTTAGAGAATAGTAAATAATGTGTCGTGATATCAAAAGTAAGTGGGAACCGCTAGCAAGTCTGTACACAGTTTTAGAGTCAATCCTTTCCTTTTCTTCAATCCTCATCAATCCTTTTGAATTTCTATAAAATATAGTCTACCTGATTTCATCAATTATGATTCCTCCCTATTTGCTGATGACACTTTTCACAATATCACTAATATGAAAAAATAGAAACAATGTAGTTAACAAATTAATACCTTGACCACTTTAGCGCAAAGTCTAAATTAGAATAATCTAAAAATGAATCTTAAATAAAATAAAATATTTTATATCGAGCCTCTATGTTGTTGCATTTTTTTTAAAATCGTTTCCGAAATTACAGAGAAATCGATTAATATACGTAAAAAATATATAGGAGTTGAACAATGCAGGCACCTAACACTCGATTAAAAAAAATTAGATGTTTTTTTTTAAATTTAGTGATTTTGCAGTGCGGTTTGCAATTGGAAGACTCCCGTGCTTATCACGGCCACTTCAGACGCGTTCATCCTGACAAGAATCGCACCAAATACCCCTCGATGAAGACGCCTTGCATGTGCGAGGTCTGCGGCAAAATGTTTCAGGTACTAAAAAATATATACTTTCTTACTTTTATTGTTGCTATGTTCAAATAGGTTTTCGGTTGTTTCAAAATTGTAAATGGATTATAAAACTAAGTTTCAAATGTGTGATACTGACTGTTTCGAAATGTCCGTGACATACGGACGAACAGAACAGATATGTCGATATTAAGGGCTGAGTTTACGTATTCGAAAATAACCTTCGTTTAGTCATTGATTTAACACTGAACAATTGTTTAAACGTTTAGCGTGTTTCACCAACCAAGTTCAACACACCTGTTAATTAAACGATCCTTTATTAATCTTCGCACCTTATGCGTATACAGGTAGAGTAGAATACTACAATATAAGGATGTTATTGTTCAGAGTAGAATTGCGCTCAGAATAAGATGTTACAGAAATGTTAGATAATCAATAGTTAAATCACCCCGGATAGTACGTTTAAGTTAAATATAAAATATACAACCAATGTTTTGTCTATGGCGAACAGTAAATGGAATGTAAAACGTCATAAAAACATGTATGAGAGTCAAGTTTAAGACAGGCTGGATAGTGTGTGCCTACCGGACTTAGACGTGGGTGACTGCTGGAATGTTTTGAAAGATAGTATGGTTGATGTTGCGAAAGAGGTATGTGGGAGTGCAAAGGTGTACAAGTCTATGAATGGTGACGCATGGTGGGATGAGGAGGTAAAATCCTCCGTTGAAAGAAAGAAGAAAGCTTGGCTAGACTATGTATCATGTTTGCAGTCAAATGACAGTATGAAAGATTCGAAGAAAGAAATATACAGTTGCAAGAATATCATCAAACACTTAGTGAAAGAGAAGCGAGAAAGGGAAAGAATAAAATTAGAAGAGAGGTTGGCTAACAACTTCTTGTTCACATCAAACTCTTTTGGAAGGAGGTGAAAAAGTTTCGGAGTTGTTCTTCTGCCTCCAAAATGAATAGAATTAAGTCTAAGAGTGATGATATTTTTGCAAGCACGCATGACGTGTTAAAACGGTGGAGTGAATTTTATGGAGATAAGTATGAATATGCCCAAGATGATACCGCTGAGTCCGAGTATTCAAATGATTTGGAAATAGTGGAAGCTTCTGACGGCATTATGATGGAAGAAGTTGATTAGGCGATTAGAAGAATAAAATATGGTAAGGCTGTGTAAATATGGTTACCGATTACAACCGCTTGCCAGAATTTCATTTGCCGTAATTTCATTTCATCTGCTATAATGGTCAACAGACATGATATTGTTTCTCATAATTTCATGTCACACTCATTGTTTACTGTTAGTCATGTGCTAGAAACTTACATACATACATATCTTCACGCCAAGTCCCTTACGGGGTAGGCAGAGAGTATCGAGTGCCAGACCTCACGATCCTGACATACCTGTCTTGCGACAACGACAAACTCTTGATACGAAAACCAAAGTTATGGTGTTTGAAAGAAACGAAGTCAGAACGGATGTAAGAGTTTAAGTTGATAATGTAGTGTTGGAGCAAGTGAATGAAATTGTATATCTTGGTTGCGCTTTTAGCAGGGATGGAAGGTACTCCGCGGATGTAGAGAGGATAATGTGTGCAGGGAATAGTGTGAATGGAGCGTTGGGTAAGCTATTTCAAAGCGAGGTTTTGAGACAAAAAGCTAGACTCGCTTTACATAATTCTGTGCTTATCCCAACGTTATTGTATGGAAGCGAAAGGTGGGTATGTCAGAAAAAGCATGAAACTAGGATAAATGCGGTCAAAATGAGAGCGCTACGGAAAATCTGTGGTGTAACGCTCGCTGACCGCATTCGTAATAGTGAGATCCGAGAAAGAGTGGGATTGAAAGAAAGTGTTGGTGTTAAAATGCAAAAGAGCATGCCTAGCTGGTTCGGTCATGTGGAAAGAAATACAGATGAAAGATTGACAAAGCAGATGTACAATTCGAATGTGGATGGATGTAGGGACCCGGGGAGACCAAGGTTGACATTCCAAGATCAGATCACTCGGAGGGTGAGGCTGAGGGTGGTGTCAAGAGTCTCCGAAACCGGCGTGTTTGTATGAAAAGGGTAACGAATGTGAAGGAAGCCAGACAGGATCGTGAGGTCTGGCACTTGACACTCTCTGCCTACCACGTAAGGGACTTGCCGTGAAGATATGTGTGTAAAACATTAAAGATATACCTTATATTTATATACTATATATATGTATGTTTGTTACGCGATTATTCCTCTTATATTTATTAATGGAATTGTTGCTATTTTTTTCATTAGGTAGGCGGCAATCTCCTCATGAAACAGAAATGGTCACTGTAACGACAATGTCGAATTACTGTCATGACACCGTCACTAACATTTTCACTATCGATGTCGTCATGTTTTTAAGTATATTCAATAAAATAGATTACGATTTGTTTACCAGTTTAAAATTGTTGATAACAAAAAATTCAAGAAATAGATTTGAAACGCGTTAATGACCCTCATACAGTTGACACATAAGAAATAATTGTCCAACATTTATTTTTTCAAGGCACCTCTAATTAAGATCCCTAATATTTGAATTCGAAAGTTGTATTTAACCTTCGCGAATCCGTTAAAATGGTATCAATAGTGTCGTGGTCGTGTATGAAAGACACAAACGTGGCACAGAGCGCGGCGCTGCTCCGCGACCACCGATGGACGCACACGGGCGAGCGGCCGTTCGCGTGCGAGGCGTGCGGGAAGGCCTTCCGCATGCGGCAGCGGCTGGTGGCCCACCGGCGGGTGCACGCGCCGCGCACGCGCTACAGCTGCGACGTCTGCGGGAAGGGCNNNNGCCACCGCCACATGTTCGTGAGTACCGCTACCGCCCACCGCCCACCGCATTGTTTTACCCATTTCATTGCCATATTGAGAAAATCGTGTATGAAAAACCTGATGGTTAATCAATTTTATTATATTAGAAGACAGCTATGCCCAGGACTTCGTCTACGTGAACTTTAGTGTTTTTTCTAAAATAAAACTAGCCTAAGTTACTTCTTGTTACATTAGCTACCTGCCAGTGAACTTCTACAATATCGATCCAACCATTTCAAAGATTAGCAGGAACAAACAGACGAACAAACAAAAACAGTACAAATGGTTAATTTTGTTACATGTGTCGTATTCACATTCGTATGCATGTAGTAATGTTAACCCTTAAAGGCTACAACGAATCATGGTGCTATTATGACTACAACGGATGTAAAAACACCCGGGTTTTTAACCTATGTATAAAGGAACTTGTTTAAAGTGTAATTGGCCTCAAAATCATTTTAAATTGTAATTCTAACCTTAAATGCTACAAAAAATGCAAAAAACTTAGATCTTATTGTCTAAAATCAGCTTCTAGCTGGTAATAATAGCTGCGTCCTCGTGTTCCATAAAATTTTATTACTGGTATGTAAAACCCTTTCAAATAAAATTAGTGTGTTACTATTATATAATCAGTCCTTTTACTTATTTTGATTATAGTTTGGACAATCGTTAGGAAAACATTTTAAGTTATAAACTAAAAAAATATACTTTTTTTTCTGAATAACAACTTCGACATTAGTTATGACTATAAAAAAATTACAAAACATTACAAAAAGTAATATCTTCCTCAATGAGAATTAAATCTAGCCTTGATTACTTAAATAACCACAAAACAAAAATAGGAAATAAAAAAATAATATTTTTTTATACAATTGTTTCATGAATGTCCTTTACATATAAAGTTAACAGTCAGACTGTTCTATGTCCGAAGCCAGCTCCTCCCCAATCTCGCAGTCTCTCTCTCAAATAATGACTCTTTATCTAAACATAAGTATATTATAAAAAAACAATATGTATTTACAAAACACAGTCTCAAAAAAACCTAAACAAAAGTTTTACTTATGGTAACATTCAGTAACCCACTATGACTACAACGGGTGTAAAAACACCGGTCAGCTGATGTATCTCCTGACCTGCACACGGGCACTACCGCTTTCCAGGCGCGTTCGGGAGCTACGGCCGTATTAGAGGACTCCACGGAGCCACGAAGCAGCAAGTTCGCGCATCAAAGAGGTATCGCCAAAACATTAAGTGACCCGGGTGTAAAAACACCGTTGTAGCCTTTAAGGGTTAAAAGGACATTCAAATTTAATTTATTTGTATTAACATGGAGTAAGAAAATGAAGATCTACAGTATATGAATGTTAATAAATCTTAATAGTGAAAAGTATCCTCTTTCTAGGTAGGTATCTCTTACCTCTTACCTCTTTTGTTAGGTATGACTAAAGCAGTTGAGTTTGTTTTACATACAATTTTATTTTTATTATTTTGTTAATAAAACAAGGACCATATAGCATTAGAGGTTATGTAGCAATTGAGAAAACAGTGTGGTATAATATCAAAATCATGTGGACGGTGTACCACAAGGTAGTGTGTTATGTCCATTTTTTTTAATTTAACATAAATTACATTTGACATAAACATAAAAAAAATTCCATCGTCGGCGCTTGGTAAAACTTCCGAATATTCATATTTTTCATTAAAGAAACACTGTACTGTTTTACGTATCACTTATAATTTACTATTGTATAGACAGCCTACCAGTTTCACTTATAACAGCAACTACTGAGTAGTTTAAGTTTTAGCCCTGATAATGATGTTATAAGCGAATCCGGTACGTTATTTATCACTACGTAGTATGAAACAAAGTCGCATCCTCTGTTCCTTTGTATGCTTAAATCTTTAAAACTACAAACGGATTTTGATGAGATTTTTTAAACTTATAAAGTGATTAAAGAGGAAGGTTTATATGTATATTTCATAACCGTGAGAAGCCGGGTCGGGCCCGTAGTAAAATAATAAATTATAAGTGATACCTGAAACAAATACAAGTGTTTCTTTATTTAAAAATATTGACATAAATGATCTACCTGATATCATTGCAACATTCAATATAATTTTCTGATGATGATACTACACATCAAATGTAAAAGTAAATTTCATTCAATACAGGAAACACCTGAAACCTTATACAAAATATCTAGATGGCTTGATGAAAATACTCTTAAAATGAACTTTTCTAATACAAAATTTGCAAGCACGTTATAAGGGACTGGTCCTGGACCTGGACTGAAGGTTGGATGTTTTTCTTATCAATATTTTTATTTCCATAAATGACCAATGAGTTGATCTTATAGGATGCAATCATGACGCAATCTTATTTGCTGTTCAAGTGCGACTGCAAAAAAGATTTATTTGGAGAAATAACTAAAACATTGAACAAAGTGGCGGAATGGTTACATAAAAAAAATCTTAAAATAAATCTTACAAGAACAAAGTTAGTTGAACTTCAAGCACATCATCAAGAGACTAGAAAAATAGATGTAATGTTAAATAGTATTAGTATTGTGTAGAAATTCATAGCAATAAATTGTATGTTTTGAGAAGGGGAAGAAAAATGTCAGGCTTCTCTCTAAGTTTATCATGGATATTATGTTTCCTCAGTTTGGTAATATGACGTCCCTATTTGGGGCAATTTAGTTGCTGACAACTTTGATTGATATTTTTAGTTTTAACCGGCTTTAAAATAAGGCTACAAGTTCGTCTCCTTCATTTTTTTCTGTATGTTTATTTTACCGCCGCCGTTGCGTCACCAATGTAGAAAATATGTCTTTGTTTTAAAGAGCGTACCTTCGAGGTGGTCCCAATGCCAAAATAAATGGTTCTAGTCCCATTGACATTGAAGAAAATAATATTTTTGAACGAGACGACATAATTATTGAAATCGAAGTCGGTTATTTTGAAGTTTGACTGCACTTTAATTGTTATTTTCAATATAAATGTCGTATTTACAAATATATAAAAATGAAGCGTTAAATATGGTAAATCGCGGTAAGGTAAATCGCGGGCGCAGGTAATGTTTTCAAGGACAAGTTACACGAATTGAGTCTAACCCCAAAGTAAGCAAATTATACGCTTGGTTTTAGTCAACGATTCTAATATATAGAAATACTAGATATAAATAATATATAAAAAAGAGATACTAGAATAAATTTAATAAAAAACTTGTATGCATATTTAATGTACATTTGTTGCTGAACAATTTGTTTCGCCGTTTCCCTTCTGACTGACTAGGTTTGGAAACCATAGTTGTAGAATGTTGGTAAAATTAAATAATTTTCATTTAACTTCAAACGTGGCGGACGTTCGTGGACATGGATATGAATGAAAGAGGATTGACATACATTGTCATTCCTCTTTCATTCATGTGATTATGTGTGTGCTGGACGTGTTCGCTCCGACAGCAGCTGATGCGACAAAATGGTTTTGCTAATTTCCAGATCCACACAGGCCTGAGGCCGTTTAAGTGCGAGATGTGTGGCAAATGTTTCAAACACGCCAGCGAGAAGCGAGCGCACATCACTTACGTACACCTCAAGAAGCCGTGGCCGAAGCGGGCGCGGGGCAAGCGCCGCGACAGGGTGAGACACGAACATACAGACACACAGGAAAATAACCACTAAATCATATCAGATACAGGATATATTTACACATACAGACGTTCGAGTCATGTATAGGTATATACACAGACATATAGATGTTCACAGCCTTGTTTAAATATAACACCATAGATTTAGGATGTACTAGTTAAACAGTGTCAGTTAAAACACGAGACCAACAAAGATATGTCTACGTTGTGAGTAAATTGTTTAAGTGGGAGTTAAAAAAGGATTGTCATTAGGCAACGTTCGGTAACTATATCGATAAATCAATCTACAGTTTAATGTTTATGTAAAAGAACTAGCCAGTTAATTCATATGTCGCATATTGATCAGGGTTCACTTTGGAGAACAGACATTCGTCTGGTAGTTCGTCAAATATTGTCTATATTTAATTATTTAGCACTACCACAGGGACTACTAAGTGGTAGGTTTCTACGTCATTTCCGTATTTTTGCGTCACCATCTTACTCTTTTTTTTTAAAGCTACTGCAATGATTTTTATTGTCATGCTCCGGTTAGAGCGTAGAAGATTATTAGTAAAATAATGTGAAATATCATCGCGTCATACAGATAGCAAAGTATATTTTTTTCTATGGCTTGTGACAGTCAACAAGCATACAATATACGATTCTTCATAAAATAGTTAGGGATACCGTGGACTATTGACGACAAACGTATGTGCATCGCTATCCCGTAGCATATTGTGGCCCGAACATCACACGGACACAGCAGCTGAAGAAGGTAAGGGGTGAATTACAAGTTTCCACACGGGCAAGTGGCTGCACATCACTCTACCACCAGTGATATTGTTGATGATGACCCATGTAAATCATGCTCGCTTCTTACTGGTTTCTCATAGGGAGGACAACGGTCTATGATTCTTCAACAACAACCTAACAAACAACAAATTTGATATCTATAGACGATAATTGTCTCTTTCCATCAGGAACGCCAACTACTTGTTTGCTACCTTGTGTTTAAGATTGATAGAGTAAGCAGTGCTTTTCTGTCTTTAAGATTCGCACTGCACTGATAAGCCACTGTTAGCCGACATATTATTGACATACTGTCATGATATACTCGGATTTGTTGTCCTACACTTACATAAGTGTAACGTGCACATATTTGTTGATTTACAAGCAGGTTCT
>NJDC01004348.1:74177-98348 GCA_002245475.1 Calephelis virginiensis
AAAAATAAATATTGTGGTTTAAATCAAAATTCTGTATTTTATTATTTGCCTCCTTGTTTGAATAATTTATATTTCGACACCAGTGGTCGCCAATTGATCGAAACTCCGCCATAATCAATTTTAATATATTTTTGATAAGAACTTTTTTCTAAGTAGTATCTTCACGCCCATATCCCCGCAGAGATAGGCAAAGGCACAACCTGGGTACCCACAACTAGCCGAAGACACAATACGCACAATGCGATAGGTGACAAGCCTATAGCCAACCGGGCACAAATCTAATCTCGGACAACGTTATTTTTATGAATGAAAAAATTGAAAATACAAAATTTCAAAATTTTTTTTGGCCCGGCCCGGGGATCGAACCCGGGACCTCTATGTGTAATAAACTATAAATGTGGAAAGTTTCATACTTTACTACATTTCATAAAGATTCTAAGCGAATTTTGAAGCATACTAATTTGAGAGCATTTCATTCGTCTCGTCTGTTTCTTATTCCGTGTGTGTATAACTTGATACTAATAATAGTTTAATCTGTGTACAATAGACTTAAAGCTATTGCTTAATTTAGTTGCACAAAAGTAGGTAATCAATGATAAGATATTTTTTAAATTTGCAATAACATATGAAAAATTATAAGTATGAAAAAAAAAATGTTATGTCATTTGTTCGGACGGGCGTATCCTTCCCTTTGAAATCATTGCTTAAAAGGCGTATTTTAAAGATCTACGGGCTTTTCCAATACCTAAGTAGTGGCGCCATCTGTTGTCGAGTAGTTGAACTCCATTCAGAACAACGATTATTTGAGTTGCGTTTCGAAAGGCGCTGCGAGCAATTACAGCATGTGTAGCAATGGCGTGAAATTTGAAATTCGAATTTTAACAAAGTCTTAAATTACATTTGTTTCTATAATAAAGTTATTAAAATTTGTGTATTCATACAGCATTAGGTAGCGTTTATTTTGGAGTTGAATCGAGATAAGTTTAGTTATTCAAATTATGAATTATTAATTCTGAAAATATTTAAAAATTTAAGTTTTCAAATTTCGCGCCTTTACTACTTATACTATTGCTGCAGAACTTATTGTTGCGTGTCGAGTACATTCTAGAAGGTGTAAAACAAAATATTCTCGAACTTTTCCGAATATCCTAGAGCCTAGCTCTCTGAATATATAAGGGCCCGGTATCACCCGCCAGAGTTAGTTCAATTTGGAAAGCGATTGCGAAAGGAAATGAAAGAAGTTATCTGTGAGCATTTATTTTGAAATATCACGTGTGAATATTTTTAATAGTGTGTTTAATTAATTCTCGATTTTGAAGCCGAGAAGAAAAAAGTCGTCTGTGAGCCTTTATTGCGAAATATTAAATGTAAGTATTCTTAACCGACTTCAAAAAAGGAAGTTCTCAGTTTGATTATTAATTATTTATATTAATTATTTTTGAAAGAATCATATCTTTTCAATACTTTTTTTAATATTACGTCATAGTTTATTTTTTATTTCAACTACCGCGTAATCTCATATCAACTCCAGGGCGAAGCCGGGTATTGTAGCTAGTGATAATAATAAAAATAAGCTAATGATGTACTCATGTAGGGTTTTTAAACCTACAAACAAAATAATATTAAAGTTCATATTTAAAAATCAAAGATTTGTATTGCCACATCTAGGTAGGTATATCATTGCCTAATCTTTGTGATTTAAATTTTAAGTATCGTAGACAATTTTCATTGGACAATGAACACTTGCATTCCGCTACTGGCGTAATTCCTATGTCTGCAAATGTAGTGTCTTGTGCCCTATCGTAAAAATTGAAAACTTATTTAATTATCATGATTTCCGTTAAATTTAAGTTAAAGTTTCGTTATTTTTAATTGTTGCTAGTCGTTATTAGTTGTTTTTATTTGCTATTTTTTGGAGTGTATGTTATGTGTGCTAGACAGTTAGTGATTTCAGAAGATGTACGACGAACCGCGAGCACGTGCGCCAGATGTAACCCCGCTACATTTCTTTCTTAGGTGCTACATCAAGGACAAAATGTTTGTTGGTGAGTACCTTACTGCTTAGTTAAGCATGGCAGAATTAGTGCTTTTACGGAACTGCGTTCGGAATTTCTCGGCTTCACTCGGAAACGCTTCGTCGTGCACTAATCTGTGGCAATAACTGGAACTGTAGTTAACTAGTATTAAGTAAACTCGTATTTGAAGGTTATTTTATAATTTTAAATATGTAAAATGTTTAATTTATTTATATCTTATCTTTTGTTTGTACACTGTCTACCTTCTACTTTTTATTAATGTTTTTTTCTATCTTAATATCAGCTGTAAGATATCTCTTGATAGAGACAAGCTGGCTTTTTGTATCGTGTTTATTGTTTGAATGTTCTTGATGTGTGTGTGTGAGTACAATAAAGTGTTAAATAATAATAACTAAGCGTCATGACGCACGGCAAAGTATCACACTTTATTAACATCCGCCAAACACATATTAAAGGTTTCGTAAAAATTAAATTTGTGCAATAACTACATTGTTATTTGTGCTATAAAGACTTCTATCTTAGCTTAGTTCCGTAAGAGGAAAAGAGAAAGACAGAGAAGGAGTAAGTAAGCGAATTATGTTCAATATTATTAATCATTCTTACTTGACAAGGGAATGGTGAATCCACCTCCACCCCAACCAGAGGTTTTTCGCACACCTGACACCGGAACCCCTTGCGTCTGCGAGTGTGCTCATCTCTGTAGTGGACAGAGTACTCGCAGCAAGACAGAAATATCTGATGACAGATCTTGTTCGACGATGTATCCAATGGTTGGGTGCACTCGAACGGGCCACTGGTAAAGATTAATGCTTTGGTATTAATACATAGATCAACAACCTTGAAGAAGAAGCGTTTCCTTTGGGAGAAGTCTATTGCTAGGTGCATATATGCATAGTAAAGGAAAAGACTGAATTTATGATGTCAGTGATATATTATGTGACATGGCATGATTGTACCAAAGTGAATTGGAAAGTTTGGATAGGCCCTAAACATTATATCAATTAACAAGCATTAGTTAATGACTAGCTGTCTTTAACACTCAATACACAAAAAACAAATGATTTATTTTATAATTAAATATTAAAATATATGCCACATGGAAAATTATTAACTGTGAAACTGGGAAAAATAGATTTTCTAATGAAGAATATAAATTGAAAATTGACGATGTAGACATACAAGGAGAATTCGAAGTAGCTACGGGGTTTGTAAAATTCTACACCAACGTTGCTGACACTACCAAGGCCCTTAGCTCATCACCTAATACCGCACAAACATTGCTGAAACAATATGTTACTGAGTGTAAAAATATTTTCGAATTTTTATTTAACCAGGCAAAAGATATAGTCAAAGCACTTAAGTCATTAAAAACTAAAAATATGTTGGATTTGTGGGGACATAAAAATTATTGCTTCAGCAATAAACGTCACTGCTCCTTATTTAGCTATAATATTTAATTGCTGTCTTCTCATGGAGTATTTCCTGATCTTATGAAACTTAGTAAAGTTGTACCTCTTCTTAAATCTGGTAGTTCAACTGATCCCTCCAATTACCGACCTATCTCCATTCTGCCTACCCTGAGTAAAATATTTGAAAGTTATACTTAATCAAATGTTGTTACATTTTAACAAATTAGGTTTATTTCACGATAAATAGTTTGGTTTTACAAGGGGTAGAGCGACAGTCGATGCTGGTGTGGAATTATTGAAGAAAATCTATGAGTGTTGGGAGGATTCTCAGGATGCTCTTGGTGATTTGTCCAAGGCATTCGATTGCGTTAACCATGAAACATTGATTCGGAAACTACGCCATTATGGAATTAGAAATAAAGGACTCGATTTTCTGATTTCTTATTTGAGTGGGAGAATTCAGAAGGTTGAGATTAATGGTATAAAATCGACAGGTGCTGCTGTTACAATGGGTGTGAGAGATAAACATGGAATTGTATTGTTCGCGGATGACACTTCACTTTTATTTAAAGTGAAAATGCAATTAGGTAGGTATGACGAAACGAACACTGCGATTTCAAAAGTTGTACACTGGTTCAATGTAAATAATCTCTTTTTGAATTAAAAAAAAACTAAATGTATCAAATTTTGAATGCCCAATGTGAGGCAAGTAGAAACCGATGTCCAACTTAATAGGAACAAGTTGGACCTTGTAGGTTTCACAACGTTTTTAGGAATCACAATAGATAAAAAGTGGCAATGTCCGCACATTGAAAAGCTTGCAATAAGACTGGGCTCAGTTATGTATGCCGTTAAAAAAATGAGACAGTTAACTGATTTTGACACTGCCAGAATTGTTTATTTTAGTTATTTTCATAGGATTATGTCATATGGAATTCTTCTCTGGGAGAGTTCTGCCAATATAAATACTATATTTGTTGTACAAAAGAGGGCCATATGAGCAATTTATAACTTAGGCCCAAGAGTTTCCCTGAACTGTTTTTCCCAGTACATCTTCGAAAATTTAGTATATGTTCAGAAGAATTCTCATTAATTTGAAAGACATTGTGATATTCATAATGTAAATACGAGAAATAAAAACAATTTTGCTGTGCATGTGTCCAGTCTCCACAGAGTTAGCCATTCTTTCATGGAACAATGTATACGCTTTTACAATATACTTCCCGATTATATGAAAGACTTGCCTTTAAATAAATTTAAAAAATGTGTCAAAGTGAAATTGTATAAAAAAGGGTACTATACCATTGCTGAATATCTGTTGGATAAGAATGCTAATTGCTCCTCATACCAATCTCTTACTAGTAATATGATGATGATGATGATGTAATACTAATAAATATGTACTAAAAAAAAGACAAGCCCACTGAGTTTCTTGTCGGATCTTCTCTCGTGTGTGGCAAGCGTTCCGATCCGGTGGTAGTTTTAAGTAGTATATAGACTTGTCACAAGTGCCCCTTGTAAGGTGAATGTGAATAAAAAAATTTCTATTCTATTAATACATTTCTGTGGATGGATAGAATCACACAAATTGAATCTAACTTCAGAGTAAGCGAATTATATGCCTATTTTATGGGTGTTAGTTAACAATTCTAATACATAGAAATACTAAAATAGATACCAGAATAAATTTGATAAACACCCACACCCCGAAACCCAAACACTATGTTTATGTTAGCATACTGTCTAAGCACTTCAAAATTTTTTATAATATGTATTTTGCTAAGTAAAAATGTAAGTAACAAATTCTGTCATTTTTTTTGATTTTTGCAACAAAAAATAATTAAAAAATTAAAATTCAATCCAGATGAGTTTAAGGACAGATCTATATCAAAATAATTAGTAATGATCTTAAGACACTTACGATATAGGTGCAGCTGCTTTCTCTTTTCGTGTGCTTGATTTGATCATTTTCACAGTTTCTAAATTGGCTTTGGGTTCATGGTCACCTTCAATAATGATGTAACCAAAATCTTTTGACTTCAGAGCAGTAGGGTTCGTGGGGGTCTTGGAAGAAACTAATTTCTTTTTTTTTATTTGGATGATTTTCTGCAAATTTATTTTTATTTTATTTCATTTAATATATTCATTTATGTTCATTTCTGTGGTCTACCAGGTTGGGCAACAATAAAAAATATTAAGAAATTGTATATTTTTAATTTTCTAATAATAATAATGTTGTCCGGGATTGGAACTGTGCCCGGTTGGAGATAGGCTTACCACCTACCACATTGTGGCTAGTCACCGTGCCTTTCTCTTTGGGGATATGGGAGTGAAGATACTTTTACTTTATTGTCCATATCAATTAAAATAAAAAGTAAATATTTGCGTAAGTATAATAAATTTATTGATCATTAATGTCCCCACACTATAGCTGCAGAAACCTGCATTATTAAGATATATTGTATTAAAGTCTATGCTAATACAATATTTTAGTATAAGTGAATTTACAAATCAATATACAAGCGAGGCAGCCCCCTAATGTTGGAATGTTTTGAGACAGCAAATAACTGACTCACTCCTAAGCCCAACAGAACCTTTTTGATGTCTGTTTTTTTCAACATAACAACAGGAACATTAGGGCAAGCGCCCTCCTCCGTGTTACGAATTTTCGATCTGACAATCTGAAGCTAGTGTAGAAGTTTTCACCCATTCCAAAAATGTGCGCAACACCGCTAAAGAAGTTTTCGCTTCAAAAATTAAAGAGTTTTTATATAGTTTCTGTACTTCTTATCGTCGGTGGTAAGGCTTGGTGGAATCCCATTCTTGATATAATTTATTTACAAACGCTTGTACTTTCCACAATACGTGTTTGTAAATAAATTATATTGAGTTTTTATATCTTTTAATAACATTATATAAATGGATAAGCTATTTTGAACTTGAATTTTGAAACTCACCGGTTTTATTTCTTCAGCAAGACTTATTCCATTTAGTGCATATTCATCAATATGTTCCAGTTGGGCATGATTCTGGAATGCTGTGTGGCTGGCAAAACTTTTGGAACATACTTTGCATGATACAACATCATCATATTCTTCTTCATTTATCTTTTTCTGTAAAATTTGTAAGTCTTGAAAACTATTTAACTGTACCTATATGATTAATTTTCTAGTGCAAATCTCAAGGTCACACTAATGTACCACTTGACTAACTATAGTTGCATTAGGTATCTCTACAAAATCATTGAGTTTGTGTGTAAAGTTGGATTGTGCACAGGACCTTATTTTTTTTGCCCCTTGTTTAAGCAATAGCACATTGGTGGTATTTTTGTTGCGCACTCACTAAAGTAATTTTAAATTATTGCTATCTTCTTTTAACGGAAGTAATAGTAAGACTAGAGAAGAGTACAAAACACTTTTAGTGCTGTCAGATTAGTATATATATGACATTACTACAGATGTTAGTGTAAAGTATAAACAAAGTCTAAAGATACGATGAATTCTAACCATTTACTGCAAAAACTGTTAGTAGTTTTGGAAAAAGACATATATAAACAAGATAATTTATAAAAATAATTATAAGTTTCGACAATGATTCCAGAAAGCACCACAATATATATATCAGTAGAGAAGCTGGGAAAAGTTTATACTATAGCAATGCAATTGAATTTACAACTTACCTTAATTTTAGCAATCGGCACCACATTCACTGTTCTTACATTACGAGTCGTCATTCTAAATTTGGTTTTTTATTTTGTTCTGTTCATTAATCACACTGCAAATTAATAAATAGGAAGTTATGAACATGACAGGTTATAAACAAGTCTTCTGGTGGTCCCCCTGCCTTCCAGCACGAAACACGATAATGTTTATAGCCACTTTATATTTCTCTAAACCCATATGTACACGCATTCATCATGCCTAACTAATTAGAAGAAAATGGAATGACTTCAATTTTTAGAATTTAGAGAATTAAATAAACTTTGCAAATATAAATAGAATAAGACTGAAAGAACGTGAAAGACATTAGCTTCAAAATGTTATCAGCTTTATTACTTTTATTCAAATTCAAACACTTATAACTCACATCCAAACATACACTTGAAACCAAGACAAAACAGTATTGATTTTCGTAGAAATTTTCAATCCACAAATCCACATCTCGTAAATACCACCATTGCTTCCAAAAATATTAAATTCAAATAATATTTTGGTTGTCGAAATTTCAAAACTTCGCAATGCACCGAATTCCGCAAAAATAAAAATGACATTACTTTTTTTTTAAAAAGTAGTTCGTCTGTCGTACATATTTTTTTAATTAAAAAAACAAAAAAAATTGCACAAAGAAATTGAATGAAATGTCAACTGTATGTAGGTACCTATATTTTAGGAATATATTTATCGCCCTTATGTTTACTCGAAATTTGCGATCGAAATAAAGCTATGCTCAACAATTACAAACGAGTCAGTTTTCGTTTATTAATATATTTTACTTTAGCCAATTTTTTGTACCTACCGATTACCGCCATTTCGTGACCAAGGCACAAGCACAGATAACTTAGCGAGTAAAGACACTACGTATGGCATAAGTGACAGAATATACGAAATACGAATTACTTTGTGCAAGTGACAAGCTAACGCTGCCTCCACACCATTGTGTGGCCCATTGGCCATGGTGGCTCATAGCAGACGTTTACGATTGTGTAGAGGCCGTAATCGCCTGTGAGCGTAGCTGGCTACAAGTAAGTAATCTGTGGCCATGCTAGTTTGTAATCGAGAGTGATCGTCACTGTGTCGGTTTTTCGGACAATCATCAAAGGAAATTCGGGCCATGATCGACGGCGCGTCCACACGATCGTCGATGTTTGTCGGTAGTGTAATATTGGGGCACTTGCATTTAATATTTTTAATATTGTGGATTTCTTATTAAGATATTTAGAATATCGCATACAATAAATTATACATTTATCACTGAGTTTATATTTTTTTAAGGGTTAAGTAGACGTTAACAACAAAAACTAGTAAGTAGTGTAGTTTTTTCGGTCAACTTAGTATAATTTATCTGATCTAAATTGTTAGTAGGTTGAAATTTATTTGACGAGTTTTTCTACGGATGAATCCAACAACAATTTGCTCGGCTCGAAACTTTTAATCACTAGCCTTGTAGATCTGTGAAAACAGAATCACGATAAGACTAATTAATTCTCCCGGGCCAATTATAATACAAAAATGGTTTAGAACTTTTTCATTGATTTTGAAAATATATGTACAGATGTAGAATCTACAGCTTTATCCTTTTTTTTGTTGGTTAAAAACTGATATAAGCTAGTCGAGCCGAAACATCTTGGAATATAATAGGATTGATAGGCTATGTATATTAGAGTTGAGGGTTTCAGCTTTATGTGTGTTATGAACAAAATATTATTATAAAACATTCAAACATACTAATGTATTCAGTCATACATAAATCTCTGAATGAAATTAATGAAATATAGTTGTTAACTACTTGTACTTATTAAAAATATATAGTATAAATTTATAGTCTGAATTTACCATTCCGTCTTTAGTATTGCAATCAGCGTTAGATCGTTAGACAGGGAGCCTACATTAGACATTGATAGATGATTCATTTTGAAAATAAATAGCAATTACAGCGTGATATTGTAGTTTATGATTTGTAACAATATTTCACAAAATTTTAAGTTACAACACAATAAGGAAAGAATGGGAAAAGGTCAAAAGACACTAGGAAACATTAGACATTCAATACGCAATTTTATTTGCAATTTATAAACTTAAATAATGTTACAGGTTTTTTTTTAAATCTTGTGTCATATGTAAACTTAAAGTTCGTCGATAGCTACTAATGCGAACAACAGCCGTATTTTAAGTATATAGCACTCAGATTGAATTAAAGTGACGGATACTTCTTCCAAGGTATTTCAAGCGCAATCATAGGCGGTTTTCATTCAATTCATAACTACCATTCAGTAAATGATATCTGTACATTACTTGAAATATCACCGTTTTTAAATTCTGAAGTCTCATAAAACCGAACTGACGACGATAAATCAAGTTAGCAGTGATTTGATTACTTTTGAATAGATGTTTTTTTTATTAAAGACTTAGGCTGGATTTCACAATTGAATTTTAAAGAGATCATCGATAACGTAAAAACATGTTGCGATTATTGCCAAGAGCGTCAGTCATGCCAATTCTAGTTTATAAAAATTTAGTTGCTGAAAACATTTGTAAATATTTTATTTTTAAACTATTTTCAATAGTAAGCAGATATGTAGAAAATGAGAATTTTGTAAATGTTAATTTTAATTGCAGTAGCTTATCAACAGAATGATAACCGATAGTTATGTTAGTAACTTAGTTTTACTAAACTTAGTTTTCGATTCAATATGGTCGGTAGAATCAGCCTTTAGTGGGCAACAAACCAAATAAATGAAAGTATCTTCTGATCTGCTATCTTCTGATTACTACAGTTACTACAAAATTGTAATCTGATTTTGTACACCATAATATTGTTCGGTCGGTTCATAAATATAAACTGCATTGTATTAATTACTGCGGTAATTACTTTTTTCTTACAAATCATCAATCAAACAATATGATATTGCAAGTCATAAAATTGTCTGCTCAATTCTGACAATAACATTTTTCAATTATTTGCAGAAGCGGGGTTCTACGACACAAGTATTTTTTAATTAATACAGAAATACTAACTTTATTTTGAAAAAATAAGTGATGCAAAAGCTCCAAAATTACCCTACTTGAAATAGCTACCATACAATTTTGTAACTAAATTAAAATAGGTCAAGACGTCCGTCTCGTACGGCTGCTAATGCACAAATAAGTAATGCTTGATTGTGTGGACGGTAGCGCAATCATAGAGGCGATCATCGCACATTCTATCACGGGCCATCTTGGCCCATTGTGAAGAGGCGGCGTAACAATAGAAGAAATCAAATCAAAACAGTGGAATCAACAGAATCAAAGCTATTGATATTTTACAAAATATCGATATAGGCTATACTTGTTATGTCGATTATTTTACATTGCAGTGCATCCGCGGTTAAGACATACCTCATATTATTATAGTCTCATATTACACAAATGACGAATAAATTTAAATTGTGCCAATTCCTACATTTCTACAGTCGGTGGATATTAAGGAACATTAACAAATTTTATTGCAAAATGCACTCTATTTTATACTTTATTCCATATCACATAAAATGTAACGTAAATGTAAATTTAAAATTAGTTTCAACCGGGTGGCAAATACCAACCTGACAGCAACAATATTTGTGATGTTCGATTATTACTATCTTTTATGTCACAACTGACAACTACTGTTGAAACCTATGGTTGAAACCAAACTTCTTTTCTCTTTGTTGTTGAGGAACACGTTGTTGAGAATTAGTTTTAAAATTTTTACTTCTTTAATCTGCACTTTTAAATTAGTGTTCAGTTATAAATTTTACAGTTTTTAGATTTTCGGTAAATCCTTGGACGTTTTAACGCAATTAACTTAGTGTATTTTCTTTGTTATTGTGTTTAGACCTTGTGTGCAATAAAATATTTTCATGGAAAATTTAGACTTACGTGTATTTACTTAGATACCATAGCATAGCAACCTTATAAAATGAAAGTCAATGTAATGTAATGGACATGTATGTTTAAATATTCAAACATTGTTCGTTTTAAAGATGAAGTATGTAATGGTGTATTTATTACATTAACCGTGGGGCGCCTTGGGTGCTGATTATGTTTCTCAATTGCCAACTTAAAATGGAAAATTGTTCATCAAATAGCTGTCAAATGACGTCATTTGTGTTTGCTATCTCTATTGCATTTCTGTTGATCACTGGATATCGCAAATATGAAACACGTCATTTGACAGCAAGTTGATGTACACATGTACACTTTTCCATTTTGAGTTGAAAGCTGTGATACATAATCAGCACCCTGTACATAAATACCAAAATTACAGTAGACCATGATATAATGTTAAGTTTTTTAAGGTCAATTAATTTATCTCCTACTAGCTGTTCCGGCGAACTTCGTTCCGCCCGTTTAGTTTGTATGGGAAAAATTAAAATGTCGTTTTTCCTAGTTTCCTTGCTGTTGTACGGGATAAAATGTACCCCATGTCCTTCTCCTGGTTCTAAGCTACCTATCCATAAATTTTCAGCATAATCGATTTAACTATCACGACTTTCTGACGAATCATCTTTCATTATTATTTTTTTTATTTTCATTGTTTTTAAGGTGTATTCTGGTATTCGAGGCGGAGACAAATCCAACTAATTAAAAACCATGAAAATTGATCAAGGTCACCGGGAGAGGATTCGATATGCAGATTTATACTCTGACTGGTCAGACATAGTTACTGGCGTACCTCAGGGTGGTATTCTGTCTCCTTTTCTGATTTCATTTTTTATTAGCTCCATTACATGTCTTGTTTTGTCTCTACCATATGAATGCAGATGAACTTCAAATTTACTCTCATGCTGCTCTAGAAGATTTGTATTCTGCTACTGATAATACCAATTCAGATTTGGCTTCTATTTGTGAGTGGAGTACAAATTACGGCCTTAAAATGTATCCAAAGGAATCACGAGCTATAATTATAGGTACAGTAAGCTTATTTCATGCATCTATTGAAATTCGTTACCATCAATTACGATCAAAGGAGAGTCTATACCTTTTTCTAAAAACGTCAAAAATTTAGGTATTTATCTTGATAATATTTTTTCTTGGAATTTTCAAATTAAAAAAATCAGTAAAAAGTTATACGCTTCCTGGAGCTCTATGAAACGTCTGAAGAATATTTTGTCCATACCTATTAAGCTCTTGCGGAGTCGTTACTTCTCCCTTTGTAAGATTATGCTGACGCAAGCTTTATTGATCTTAGAAGGGATCAATGAAGTAAACTAGAACGTTTACAAAATATCTGTATCAGATTCATATTTGGTTTGCGTAAGTATGATAATGTGTTGAAATTTCGACTGCAGTTAAAGTAGCTTCATATTCTTTCTCTGTTATACTGTGTGCTGTTTGACCTTAAAGCTCCAAGTTACTTAAAAGATAGATTCCATTTTTTCAAATATCATGTTAAAGAATTACGTTCTGTTCAAAATTATTATTATCCGTATTGCGTAAAAAAAATATGGGCGCTCTTATTCTGTGAAGGCTGTTAAGTTATGGAAGAGTTTACCAACTAATATAAGACTCGCACAAACTATTTTTACTTTTAAGACTTTAGTAAAAGTACGTTATTTGAAAAGCCAAAGTTGTGTTTGTAGTAATTGATATGGTATTTACATCCATGAAAATTATGTAACGTTGTTATGTCTTAATTTGAGATAGTGTATCTTGTTTATTTTAGTTTTACATTAATACTACTTTTATTTTGTTCCTTACTGTTTTTATTAATATTTTCATCTTATGTTATAGCTTTTGTATGATTAATATTTTATCTACTGAATCTATGTTTATATAGTCTCCTCAGACAAAAAGGTTGTTTGGCAGAGATAGCTTTATTTGGCGATAAGACCGCCTTTTGTGTACTTACTATAATAATATGCTCTTGTTAACTTAATTGTACTTATTTTGTAGGAAGTTTAATTGTACAAAAGTGCAAACAGTTCATTCATTCATTCATTCCAAATTAATGAAACTCGGACTCAGAATTACTATATCGATAAGAGTTGTAAGGTTCACGTTATAGGTTAACATGTATCGTAAGGTACTTGGTTTTAGTGGTACTTGTGAAATTGAATATGATAAAATTTTAAAGTCGTGACAACGTTCAATAAACAGTAAAATTCTAGAGTTAATTATTAAATACGTTATCAAAAAATATACTTTTAGTTATTATCTTTTATTTAACCATGCTTTTTCCAGTAAATTTAGTTACAATAATATAATATTTAAAAAGTGGAAATGTAACAATTCTGAGCTGTGGACCGCACATTTTTATTGATAAAAAGGACATCACTAATATTCATCGTAAATAATTATCGCTTTGTCCCATCACTATCCAATGTCAATTATTTTGACATCTTGTCAGTTGGACCAACAATGTTCTATAGCAAATTTAGTAGTAGAAATACCGTTGGAATCGATATATAACTTAACAACGTCTTTGTTTCTTTTTAACAAAAGTTAATATTATGTAAGACGAAAAAGATAACGAGATTTTTGTTTATGCTCATTTCAGCGTCGATTCAAAGTGACGTCATGCCATATTTCGTGTTCAATTTTATAGTGATATACTATTGTCAATATTTTATTTTACGTTCCCAGAAAATAATATTTGGACAAGATATGAATGTATACCATTGCCATTGACAATATCAATCATAGTCTAGCGTAATAAGAATTCTTTGAAATGCTCACTTTAAATTAAAGAAACTGGTTTGAATGTTATTTGATCATTTTTTGTAATGATAATGAATCTTGTAATAAAACATATTTGTACACCACACTATAAAAATATGTTTTGGTAAAGTAAATAAATGTTATTTCTTTCGCTTACATTACTTCGTTTTCGTTTACATTTTCCTATTTATAAGCCAATTGAGTAGTACTAAGTAAGTAAGTAAGTAAGTAAGTTGGTAGTTACAATTTCATTCGGAGGGTAAATAATAATTCTTATCTATTTACCTAAACTTAACTTCCCCGTGTTGATCCGGGCTCCTTTGTAGAATAGACCATCTGCCTTCCTTGCCAGGCAGCTCTTAAAAGGCGAGCATAGGCTTACCATCACTAACACCGCGATATCCGACTAGGTGGTAGAGTTTGACAGCGACTCGTCCGGATTGGTACCACCGCCTTACCTATTCCTGCCGCCATAACGTCATGACGTGTTCCTGTTCGGAGGGTAAGGTAGCGGGTAAACTTACTTTTGCTCGAGGCCTAACATCCCGACCTCAGGTTGGCAACGCACCATTACCACCTTTGGTGTCTCTAGGCGGCGTAAATTTCTTACCATCAAGAAATCCGTCTGCTTGTTTGCCTTTCTATAATAAAAAAAATAACTCTCAATCGTCACTAACAGATCATGTATCGATATCGATACTCTCCGTTTTCTGGACAGCATTATTATGTTAGAATGGCAGCCATTTGGCCATATTTAATAGCCAACGGCAAGCTTTTAGGCATTTCATGTCCATATACTTAAGAGCTCAATAATGAATTAAGGCACTTTGCAAGAGGAAATTTTGTTTCTGTCTTTATGAACATCGCAATGTAAAAAACTTAAATCTTAATTAATATTGTACTTAAACTAATTACCTACATATATTCTATTAAATATCTTTTTCTATGCACGTTTTCAAAATTTCTACGGCGATATTTTCAGTTTGGAAAAGTTAAATAATTGTTTAGTGGGATAGTACAACCAATTCTTCATTCTCTCTTAATTTAATGATTTTGTGAAAATTTTCTGTCTCTGTACTTTCAAAATCTGACTTACAAATAATTCATATTTTGTCAAAGAGTCTAATAATATACGATAGGTGCAGCATGATTTTGTAAATGCTATTAAGCTTTGACAGGAATCTACCGCTACGATACGCCAATGCAGGAGGAAATTCCATAGAAATAGGATATACTTATAGATCAATGAGAAATTCAGATGTCATGCATGTTTGCTATCTCGTAACTATTATGAACAACATTATAACGATCAAATTCTCTATATCTTTAAAATGGTACCATCTAACTGCCACGAGATGGCAATGACAAGTGAATAGTGCATAGATTTAAGAATTCCAAAACTAAGGGATAGCGCAAGGCTTCCCAAACTTATCTGTACTGTAACGCTCCCAGGACGTGCTATTTTTAAACGACGCCCCTTATTCAGTCAGACCCATTCAGTGTCAGAGGAGGGGTGGGGGGATCCTCCGGATCAAATACTACCATTTAAAGCACAAACTCTATTTTTACGAATCCTCTTAACCCAGACCTCTCCCCATGAAACAAATATTATGACCAGTTATAATAAGCACAAGTCTAATAACTAGTTCCAAGAATCTGGTAACTCACTCGACACGGTCGCATTGACACGCGGCGCCCCTGGGAAGGTGCCGCGACGCCCCAGGGCGTCGGGACGCAGAGTTTGGGAAGCCCTGGGATAGTGTATTTCAAATATGTATTAAGAAGTCCTTAGGAAGTTTGTCATTTATTTTTAACTTTTGAAGTTTTACGTCATTTTCTTGTTACCTACTATAGCTCTTGTATAGGTATATTTACGGTGTTGACAGCTGATGTGTTTTCTCCTTTGGCATATCAAAAGTCAGTTGTCATAATAACTATTCTTGAAAGTCAAAATAAAAAAATGTCAAACTGGTTCTTCGATATCTTATATTTCAATTATATTTTTTGGAGTAATACCAATAAATAAAAATCATATTGACATATTTTGTTGCACCAAGACCGATTTTATATCATATGTTACAGAATTTAAATTAAATTTTCATGATCCTACGTTGTTATTACTATTTTTTAAGTAATTTTAATCTCAAATTGACATTTTACAGTTATTTCGTTGAATTTTTGTAATAAATTAGCTACAAGTGTAAATAGTTGTTATATTTTAGGAAATTTAGTACTTAATTGACTGAAACACTGGAGGTATCTAACATTTGGCTGAAATCAATAATTTCATTTCTAAAAATCAAATGCAAATGACTACTATAACAATAACAAAGTAACATTAAATAAAATTAATCTTAATAATTATGTAATAGGAGAAAAATACAAGTAATTAAAATCTGCTACAATATATATTTTTATTTTAGCACTTGCCCTGTACTTGGGTTAAATTGCTATAATTTTTAAAGAATGTAAATAAAAACTTCGCTTCAGATAGGATTAGAACCTGTAAACTTTCGTCTTAAGCCGACGAATGCTCTAACAATTTTAGCTACTGATAATTTAAGTCCCGTGGCGAAATTTTTAATTCCTTTCTTACCCGTTAACGCGGGTAGTTATGTCCAGTGAGGCTGATTACGTATCTTTTAAGTGATGATCAATAAATGAAGTGTACATCGAATAGCTGTCAATTTACGTCATTTGTGTTTGCTATCATTATTGTGTTTCTGTAGGTCACTGGAGATAGCAAATATAAAACACGTCATTTGACAGCTATTTGATGAACACTTTACCCAGTGATCATCACTAAAAGATACATAATCAGCCCCAGTCCTTTCTGGAGCGAAGCTTTTCTTTCTTTAAAATTTATAACCTAAACTAGATTCGATATGTCTTATGAGCTCGGACTATGGAGGGTAGAGGTAAGGAGAATCGTCTCATACGGGAGAAAGCTTGAAAAACTGTCCAACTTACAGCACTTACTAACAGTTCAAAAATCCTCCAGAATGGCGCTAGCGTAGGCACAGGGTATGATATGAATTTAGCAGTTTTTAACTGATTGAAGTATGCTGAGTCAGGAAATTTAGTCTATTTAATGCAGCGTTTCCAGAACGTTACTTTTGTAACATTTTACGTTACTTTTGACCGTCCAATGTTATTTCTATGTTACACGACACAAATTGTTACTTATGCGTTATTTTTTCGACTTTCAAACAAAAAATATCGTTTATAGAATGCGATTGAGAATATTATTTTTTTTTTCTCATGTTGGCGTGATTGAAACCAACATGATACGAATATTCAACATGACGGGATTAGCGGGAGGACCGATGCGATTACAATATGCGATTTGGTGTCGCATTCATATGTGTCAAATCGACTTATTCATTCACTTCCGTTTATTTATCTGTCTTTCATCCCGTTTATGCATGCGACCAAGAGACATTATTCTATCAACAAACAATTATAACGATCTTTCTAAGTTCTAATAAGCGGGACAAGAAACCTTTTTAAAATTTTTTGTTTTCATTTTTGGCAAAGCGGGTTGGTATTGAACGACATTTCTTAATTGGTAGTATAACTACTTAGATACAAATAACTAACAGTTACGTACGTTTTTTTCTTTTTAGCACCGGCAGTCGATTATTCGATCAATAATAACGGGCCGAAAACCTTTTTTGTCTTTTGTATTCGTTGATGACAAACAGGTTGGTATTGAACGATATTCCTAAATGGGTTACTATATTTTTTAGATATAGACTGTTACGTTTTTTATTTTCAGCATCACCTCGCCATTGGGTTGTTGATTTTTTTAAGTTTCATAAAAGGGACAAAAAACCTTTTTTAGCTTTTTGTATTAATTGATGACAAAGCAGGTTAGTATTGATTTAAAGACATTTTTAAGTTGGTTGGTATATTACTTAGATGTGATGCGAATGATTGTCTGTTTTTTTTCAGCATTGCCAGTTCATTATGCGATGAAAAGTTGCCCGTTACAAGTCGTGCAAAAACATATTACTATAACCTTGCTTGCAATATAGTATTGCCATCCCTTTCTAACTAATACACACAAAATACGAAACTGAAATTAAGTTAGTCGCCAACCATTTCTAATCACTTGGTGCACAGCTTGTACTAATTTTTACGTTTAATAAATGGGTCAAGGATCGTATGTAAGTTTAATGTTATGAATAAATTGCCATAATAACGCATTGCGCAGTTTAGTAGTTTCAACAGTAAAAAAAAACAACGTTATGTTACTTTTTTGGTCAGTGTCGTGTTACTTTTGACTATCTGCCACTGGCAGCACTGATTTTGCGATTTTGAACTTTCAGCGCCTTCTTTAAAATTTACTCTGTGGCTACTGTGGCGTGTGTGTACTGAATAAGGGCGTGTTCAGATGACCCGCGCCAAGCACGCACACATAAAGTATATTAACATATAGGTACACGCACACGCGTTGAGTCCGCTCTAGTCTCGCGCTCAGCACGCCTCGCATCCGCTTTTAGTACTAGTGACAGTCAATACAACACTAGCTGAAGCGCGGGCGCAAGGGGTGTGTTGCGCGTGCGCGGGGTGCGCGCTTGGCGTGGGCGGATTGATTTGGTTAATGCAATTTGAGAATATTGGACTGATAATAGGGCTCAATTAATTATGTCGAAAAAAGATCAAAGCGTGTTCGACGCGGGTGTTGGCTAGCGTGGCATGCGCTTAGCGAAACACTATAATGTCATGCTGTCCTATCTGTACTTGTACATGAGTCTTTATTATTTGTGGGTATATTATTCAAAATCTGTGTATTACATACTCTTTGGTTACCTAGTTACGTTAAGGTGTTTATATTTTTTGTCAAATATGTTATATTGTGTTATATAATCAATATTTTTCTATTGATCTCTATTTATTTATTTATTCTTTACATCATCCACTGTTATGAAACTCGGCTTTAACAAGTTTTGGGCCCAGACCAGACCCATAGAAGATATTTAAAATACAAAAAAAAACAAAAGTTAGTTACCTATGTAAGATTTTTGAAAAAAGATTACAATTGGCCTTCTTCATGGTAAATGTAACTGGAAAACATGGAATTCTCCGTACCACTTCGTAGAATACTTGAAAAAAGACTTCTAGAACTGGGGAGAATACTAAACAAAAGATATAAGTAACCAAACCAGATGCGAAGTTGAGAAAGAAAAAAGATTTTAAATGAAGTTGCTTTGTAATTTTTGGGTACAGAGTAAGAAAATACAAGAAATCGCAAGAAGTCAATCGAAACAAGTATAAAATGTTACACTGATGGCAGTTAATGCTTATTCAAGCTGTGTCGACACGGTAAACTGGTACGTAGAAAATGGAGCTACATATTACAAGAAGAGATGTGTATCATGAGTTTATCCATTTGATACAACCATATTGTTCCAACAACAACCGACCCGGGTTGTCTCTTTGTTGTTGTTCAACAGGAAGAGACATGTGTGCTCACGCACACAACGCCAAATTATTTCCATCAAAAAACTTTTGGAGCGCTAGTGCTAACGTGATTCCACGTTTACGCGAGAGAGTTTACGGTATTCTATTATACTCTTTGCACCAATGCTGCACTTTTCTACATTAACGGCATTTCAGTTACCAATTCAATTTTCGATGTTAACATCATTTATAATTAAATATTCTTCATTCATTGTATTTTCAATCAAATAGTGGTAGTATTTTTTTTGTCCATATCTAATAGGAATTTCAGCGAATTCAATACCATTATATTTCTGTTTTTTTTTTCACAAATATTAGCACTAACCGAGTGTAAAGATGTAAGGTTATTTATCACAAGCGTTTTATATGCAGCACTGGGCATATCAATTTGGGATTGAGCCCTTACGGCCCCAAAACAGTTTTCGATCGGGTCTTGATTAAAATGTTTCAATAACATTGCTTCAAACCGGCCGATTTTTTTTAAATTAATTTAATTCCTTCTAACGTCTTTATCCAACTCGAAAGTAAAGGTACCACAGAGCTTTTTTTCTTTTTTATCAACAAATTTCATGGATTTAAGAATAATTTGTATAATTGTTTCCCATAGTTTGTGGTGAGGTGACCTTGGCGTTACTGTCGTCCTGTATTTTTTTGGCATTTATGAACTGCCTGGCAGGAAGGCAGATAATAGTCAAACGAAAATGGGAAACGCTGGTCTCCAGTCTAGACGAATGAGAAGCTTCCGATCATCAACGATTTATGACACTCGATATTGAATGTTAATTTCTAGCAAAACTTAGTATAATAGATCATTAGCACCCAAATGAAATTGTTTTAACGGATTTGTATGTTTTGTTCCAGTTTCGTCGTTTCATATATTGATTTATTTGGAATTAAATATCTGGATTACAAAGCGATTGATTTCAAATCTACATATATCAAAATGTCATCGCTAGATGCCTGAATAGATGATTTAATTTTGCTAATTCTTTTTTTGTCGTGTTGGTTAATGTCACGAGAAGGTTCATATAAAAAGAGAAACAGGGAAAGTGGGAAAAACCACATTTCCATTTTGTCCACTGTTAGAAGCGATTTGAAGTCCGACGCATCGGCTAGTAAATAAATATCAAAATCAGTACACAGAAGGAAAAACATGTAACTTTATTTACAATGATAAAGTATCTCAAGCTGCAGCTTAATACGGTACAAGTTAAATGCCCGCGACTTCGCAAACGTAGAAGAGTCACCATTATTATAATCGCACAAACATTCATCCACTATTACAATATTTTAGTGGGCTGCTGGATGTTGGCACCCCAAAGTTTGAATTTTGACACGTTTAATATCTTAAATAATGTGTTATAAATTGGACGGTATATTTCCGAATTTGGTAAGGCTCAGTTTTTCTTAAAATGAAAAAATAAAATTTCAAGGTCAATATACAACTTTTGGCACCCCTGATCGAACATACCAAAAAAATAGTATATCATATAATTGGTCACTAAAAGGTCATAATTGGTCAGTATATTTCAGGCTCTGTTTCATAGATATTTGTAATTTAAATAATTTCAAGGTCATGAAATGGATTTTAGCACCCCAAAGTCCGTATAATGACCCAATGAATTAATCAAATAATTGGTTGTTATTGGTCAGAATATTTCAGGTACAGATAAGGTCGCAATTTCTAGATATTGTGATTTAAAAAAGTGTGGGGTAAAATTAAAAGGGAAATTTAATATTTTTAATAACGTAAAATAGTTATTTCGTTTTCTGTGTTGGTATCATGTATAAATAAAAAAAATAACTATAAATAAGAACCAAGAATTTTTAATTGCTTAAATGATTTGATTTTGTCAAATTGAAACCTCTTAAATTTTCTTTAAAAAGTTGGGAAAATTGGTTAGTTATTTTTTAACTCTGAAAATAACCAAATACAACTTTGCGGTTATCGCATCTGATCCGCCTCATAAAAGTCTTAAATGGTCAGTATACTCCAGAATTGTGTCGGGCTTGGAAATTACAAAAATTAAAGAAAAATGTAAAATTTGAAAATTGCGTTTTAAACCTTTATTTGGTCTATTCGTATACAAATCCAAAATTCCTTAGAAGAAATTAATATTTGATCGAGCTATTCGCTAGTTTTGAAAGAGTTTAAACACATACCGTTTTCTCCAAAAAATTAGGCTAATTTCCCAGCAAGTTTCTAGCTAGTCCAGAACTGTGTCAGTCTTGGAAATTACAAGAATTAAGGAAACATGTGGAAAGTTGAAAGTTGCATTTTAAACCTTTACTTGGCCCATTTGTTTTCAAAATTACAATTCCTTAAAAGAAATTATTGCCTGATCAGCTTAGAATAATAACGTTATAGAAAGATAGTCTTCATAGTAACGCTGTGTCAAAAGTGAAGCACTAAGCTAATTCACACACGCATGACGATTACTAGCCTACGCTTGTCACCACGCACACATGCACTTGTATTACGCTGCCAGTTCAAGTGCAGTTTTCCCAAATTCGGGGAAAAGTTATAGAATATAGGCAACCGCTGATAACGTTTTGTTTTTGACATCAATGCGTAAATAGCTATAAATGTATTTAACGTATGGGTATGATAATAAATAATTGCTAGGTACATTATGAGACACTCTAAATGAAATAAATAAAAGAAAACACCAACACAATTTTCAACACTTTACTTTCTGTTACGATTGCGGTTCAAAACTAATAGTAATTTAAAGTTGTAGTATTACTTTTTCGTTGTCGCCTCTGTAGTCTAGCGGTCCGGGTGTTGGACTTGACTGCATGAGGTCCTGGGTTCGAATCCCGGGTCGGCCAACACAAAGAAAGTTGGATTTTTCCAATTTTCGAATAAAAAAATGTTGGTCGGGATTGGAAATGTGCCCGGTTGTCGATAGGCTTGCCACCTATCACATTGTGGGACTTAGTGTCTTCGGCTAGTCGTGGGTGCCTTGGTTGTACCTCTGCCTACCCCTTCGGGGATATGGGCGTGAAGATACTTTTTTAGTATTACAAAGATCTCAATATGAAATATGAATCCTCCCCGTGCTGGTTCGCGCTCCTTTACAGAATAGACCATCTGCCTTCCTGCCAGGCAGCTCGTAAAAGGCGAGCATAGAGCATACCGCAGATTATGTAAATATTGTTTTGGTACATTTGGTACATACACTAGTTGTGTGTAGTGTCAAGAAATAAAGTTGACATAAAAGTTTGATAGGGATATATAATATTAAATGTAATAATTAATCATTAATGAACTACTAAATGTAGTTCTTATTACAAACATAGGTATCAGTAGCACGTGAGGATGAGACATAAATATATACTATAAAATTTAATAGAAAAGACATTTATGAAAGTTACAGGTTGTAATGAATATTCAGTAACAAAAATTTTATTTGAAGTTTCGCTAACAGCTTCTTTTACGCCTTCACCAACATTAGAAATCTACGAAAAGTAAGGTAAGTAAATAATTCACAACCGTATAATATACCGTCACCTTTCCTGCCAGGCAGCTCGTAAGAGGCGAGCATAGGTTCAGGCATAAAACCACTGGTAGAGTGCCATGCTGCAACTTATCCGAGGAGGTATCCACGGCCGTATCTATTCCTGCCACCCTAATGACAATGTCATGGTTCGGTCCATAGGGTAGGGTAATCGATAGAATTGGCCTAACACCCCAACCATAGTTTGTACTTATAACATCTATGGTGTTTATTGATCACAGTCTTCTCTTACTGTCAGTACAGCCGTGTGTTTGTTAGTCGTTTTATCACATAAAAAAACAATGGCAAAAATACACTCACTGCTAGATTATGAGAAGGTGAAACTTTATCAATATTTAAGTTGTCTTCGAGTTGTTTGTCCATATCTGTGCATGCATGATTTTGTTTAATTTTGTTATGTCAACATCATGTCACAAAATCTTAATATACACAACAGTTATAAATTAAAACAGTATTTTCAGTTTTTTTTTAATTTTAAAAATACAGGCAAAAAATATTTTTATACCTTAACAGGAACAGGGTTTCGACGCAATCTACATGATCCGCCCTTTGTAAGGTATTTATCTTCGTTATTAAAATGTTTTGAACATATTCGCGCAATGTACTTCACTACGACTAAGCCGTATATTTTCCACCCATTTGTCAGTAATGACAGGGTCAACAGGAATCCTTCAAACAACAACAAGCAGTATTTCTAATTTTTAATTAGTGTTAGACTTTTCAACTTTCAAGTAACACAAGTTTATTAATGCAAGCAATACAACGTTTAACAAAAACTACATCTACATCATAAGAAAACGTGTCGAATACAAAATAAATATCGGTAGAAACTATTTTAAAATAATTAACCAATTGGAGCAATTAGTCAGTTAAAGTGGGAAAATATTTTAACGATCGGGCAGCACTTAGCATTGAAACAATACATAAACAAAATTTTTCTTTCTGAACAAAATTTACTAGAAAATACTATGAAATATTGAAAGCTTACCTGCGAAAAGTGATTTATTAATTTTTTTTTTGTTTATGAGATGTGATGTGACACAATTTAATTGCACAAACCGTCATAATTATTTTTTATTCGCGAGATGCGTTCTGCGTCAATTGACATTGAACACTACGTCACGGTTTGGTGTTTGGAGCCATAAATGGCTCCAAATAAAGTGCTTCAAAATGGACGCACGGACTTGGTTTCTATAACGTTATTATTCTAAGCTGATCAGTGACTTTTGCTATTTTTGACAGAAGAAATTTTTCAACAAGTTTGTAGCGCAAATAATAATCAAATACAACTTTGCAACTATCGCATCTGGTCCGCCTCATTAAAGTCTTAATTGGTCAGTAT
>NJDC01004350.1:0-16891 GCA_002245475.1 Calephelis virginiensis
TAGGAAATGATTATAGTAAGGAGACATTAGTGAAACAGGGAACGGAACAAGGCTTCATTCTTGGACCTTTACATTACCTAGCATATGTTGATGATGTTAAAAATATTGTACGTGATTGCAAACTTTATCAATACGCAGATGACACTTGCATAATATCACATGATAGAAACTTCGAATCAGCCTTTAGTAAGTTAAAGGAAGATTTTATGTCCATTAGTGAATGGTCCCATGATAACGGACTAATGCTTAATCCTTCAAAATCAAAAGTGATGCATATACACTCTAGCCAGATTGCAATCTCTACAAGTTTGGAAATTAAGTCGCACTGCTGTCAGTGCCTACACAGTCCTAGTTTACGTTTAAATTGCAATTGTCCTAAGTTAGAACAAGTATCACAATTCACGTATCTTGGACTTGTGATTGACAACAGGTTTAATTGGAAGTACCACATTGACACCGTGTGCCAAAAACTACGAGAAATAATGGCAAAATTCGCAATAATTAAAAATCGTATACCTTACTACGTTAAGCTACAGATGTATAAAGCTCTAGCCGAGAGTATTATCTCCTATGGATTGAGTAATTATGGTCGCACTTTAAAAACGTATATCGATATAATTTATAAAATGCAATTACGTTTACTTAAAACAATAGTCCCTTTTTCGATTAAAGTAAAATATAAAAATAATCCGGAAAAAAATATTTCAGTATTGCAAGGTCTTGCCAATAGAGAAAAAAAATGTTGCTCATTGAAGTAAACTATTTTAAATATTTTAAAAATGAAAGGCAGAGTTGTGTCTTTACTAGGCACATTTACTAGGCACAAAAACAATTGTCCACTGTTAGTGCTTCAAACTTCTATGGAAAACGAACTACAAAGTACATAGTTCCGAGATTAATTAATGATAAAATACACGCAGACATCCTTGATGAAATAACAGATTTTAACATCAAACTGATTCTCAAAAAAATATTTGTATCATGATAAGTTAAATAACTCACACACACCCGTATTCACATTTATACTTATATATTAACTTATGCTATGATATGCGTAATTTGAGTAAGTTTGAGTAAGTAAAAGTTTCAATTTTATTTAATTTGTGTTTTAATATAAATATTTTAATAAATTATTTATCGTGAGTAAAATTAAGACAATTAAACATAAATAATGTTATGTTATAACTATTAAAATAACATGTATCCTTTTAATTTTTTAAATTTAATTCAAATATATTATTATTTCGAATAGAAGTGGAGCAACTTTTGCATGCGTGCTCACATACTAACAATTGTGAACATAAACCGGTTTAGTTTTAGACTTTGCCAGTAATTTTGAACTAACTATGTTATAATTATTATTTTTTCTTTCTGTGTATCTTTATAGGTACCTGTGTAAAAAACTGTTTAACTGTGAAATAAAACTGTTTGTGCGAATGTAGCACGCATTCGCACAAATCCTCCTAGGGTTTATGGATGTAGGAAATACCTTTTTTTCTTATGTGTCATACGGCCAATATTAATAATCAATCTGAGAAAGGATAAATATTAGAATAAGGTATAGGATAGGCCGGCGGATACGCAGCTATCTAGATTGCTTAAAATCCATTAGATTGAGATACATTATTAACATTGGCCGTTAATAAATAAATGAAAAAAAAAAACATTTAATCGAATTGATAACCTCCTCTTTGAGGAATCGGTTAAAAATTATAACTGTAGTCGAAATTGAGAACTTGTGCAATTTTTGTAACTCGGTTGAAATACTTAATAATAATAAACTAACTGGTAGAGTTTCGCAGCGACTCGCCCGGATTGGTACCACCTCCTTACCTAATTCCTATTCCTGCCGCCATCATGTTGACGTGTTCCAGTTCGGAGGGTAAGCTAGCCGGTAAACTTACTTTTGTTGGAGGGCTAACATCCCGGCTTCAGGTTGGTGTCTCTAGGCGGCATGAATTTATTACCATCAGGAAATCCGTCTGCTTGTTTGCCTTCCAATATCATCAATCACTACACAGTATAAAACAAATCGCTTTCTGTGTCCCTTTGTATGCTTAAATCTTTAAAACTACGCAACGGATTTTGTTGCTGCTAATTAATAGATGAAGTGATTGGAGAGGAAGGATTATATGTATATTTTATACCCGTGTGAAGCCAGGGGCGGGCGGTAAAAAAATAGGTATATTTTTTTGTAAAAAGGATTATTTACCGTACCGGCTACCCCTTTTGTACCTACTGATATTTTGAACACACCGTAGTGACTTTAATGTATTACTGTTCCCTCCTTCATGTCATTGAAACCAGTTAGTTTTATACTGAAAGAAACCGCTTTCTCAGAGAGAAATGACAAGTTCACTGTCTCATTTTTATCTGATAAGATAGCAAACAAACTCTTATATCTCTTGTCTTATGTCTATAATGGTAATAGGCAACCGTGAAATAGACACAATAGATATTATATTAAGTGCGTCGCTTATCGCTGTCCCTTGGCAGTTGGCCGGGACGTTAGATCCTAATATGCTGGTCTACCGGCTGGTGGGGAGGGAGGGACCCTCTAGACCGGAATGTGATGATGCCAAAAGGTGTCGTTATTGCGACAGTCATTATGGTAATGCGATGGATCTCTGGTTGGACCATTTGCTGTACAACATTGCATTATTTTTATTTTAGCACTTGCCCTGTGCTTGGGATAAATTTTCTATAAATTTTACAGGTTACAGGTTCAAATCCTGTCTGGGGCGAAATTTTTTCTTTCTTTAAAATTTATAGAAAATTTATCCCAAGCACAGGGCAAGTGCTAAAATAAAAATACGTTGCGAAAAACGAAAGTTATGGCCATTCTAAAATGTGAATTTCATCTGTAATGATGAACTCATTTGGTGGGTACTCAGAATTGTGTATCTATAGGACATAACTACCCGCGTTAACGGTTTAGAAAGGAATTAAAAATTTCGCCACGGGACTTGAATCCTCAGTAGCTCAATTGGTTAGAGCATTCGTCGGCTTGAGACGAAAGGTTACAGGTTCAAATCCTGTCTGGGGCGAAATTTTTTCTTTCTTTAAAATTTATAGAACATTGCATTAGTAGTGATCTCGTTAGTAATAGCCATTTAATCTATGTACTCGCCTGTTACAAGCTATCTGGTAGGAAGGTAGATGATCTATTTTACACAGAGGATCCACACCAACACAGAGAAAAACGGGCCTTGATTGTTATGGAGTAAGTGCACATTTCTAATGTCGCCGACCTAAGGCTCGGGTTCGACTCCTGACTCGATTTGTTGAGAATACTGAAGTAGTACTATTTATTTCATTCATTTCTATTTTTATTTTAATGTAATCCTGATGTTGACGCAGTACCCATTAAACAAAACAAAAATTTTACATACCTGCTTTCAAGTTACAAAATATATTACAATAACTTCAGAAAAATATTAGCAAAATGTTTAAAGTATATTCCGGCTTCTTACTTTTAACAGGCGTTATTAAATACAACTTTTTCTATGTATGTGGGACTTGGTGTCTTCGGCTGGCCGTGGGTGCCCTGGTTGTGGCTCTGCCTACCTCTTCGGGGATATAGGCGTGGAGATACTTTTTATGTGGAGATTATCCAAACCGTCTAGTCTGCCAGGTAGGTGACTAAAAGACGAACAAATTCGCACTGACATATTTTTAGTAGTTAGATATTTGAGTTTTATTCTCCAGAAAGTGGGATATCCATAAAGTTAACATTTTGTTTTCAGCTCACTGATAGATGATGATGATGATAGATGACCGGAGCCCGCAAATAACCTGAAAAACTAGCGCTGCTTATTACTACAAATATGAATGCAAACTGCCGGACGTAAAAGCTTGCTGCAGTAAATTTTTCAGCCATTTCGTAGAAACTTCAACTCTTTAATCAAATATCTACTATGGGTCTATGGCAGACCTAAATAACTAACATATTATACAGGTGTAGCTAAAAACGACATTTACTCTAGTAAAGAATAAACAAAGCAATATTTATAAAACAGAGAAATAACAGCATAATTCACGAATTGAATTGACATTAATAAATTAAGCACACATAAGATTAAAAATTAATTATAAATACAAATAACTAAAATTACTTGCTTCTATCCGTTTAAATTAACTATTTTAATCTCACCAATTAGCTTAAACACTAATCACTTGACCAATGTCACAGATGACATAAGTTTTTTTATTTTATTTTTTATTTATATAACTCTTATGAAGGTCAGTGATGATACACAAACTGCTAATATATCAAAGGTCTATGGTTGTGTTTCAAACTATCAGGATTTCTATTTGTCTCAATTCTGAAAATGCAAATTAAAGACATGTTAATTTTAGCATTTAAATATTTATTTATGTGAAAGGTTAGGGAACAAGCACACAGCTTTTCGCTTTTCAGATGATAAAAGATAAATATGGCCTATAGACACCATAGTTGTAGGTGCGTCACTGTCCTGTGACATAACATCAGCCATAACATCAATTGTGCATGCCTAACGACTAGCCTACCCACCAAGCTGGAATATGGCAATCATAATGGGAAGGAACAAGTAAGATGGTGGATCCCTACCCGGGTAAGTAGCTGCAAAGAACTCTTCCACCAGTGATCTTGTTGGTAATTACCTATAATCTGTGCCCACATTACGACCTACCTGGCAGGAGGGCAAATGGTCTATTCTACCCAGCGGACATGGACCAACACGGGTACTATTACCGAAAGGCAGGCATGTTTCCTGATGGTAAGAATGCACTCTGCCTTTAGCAACTAGATGACAGTGGTTGCTGCTAACCTAAAGCTGAGGTGTTATATTTTTTTTTAAAGTTTACTATAACTAGAGTAAATGGTACTAATACAGACACGTAAAAGCAGTACTCCACAACCTAATCAAACAAACTTATGCTTGCTTCTAAATTGTAACAAAAAAGAGTATTTTCACAACCATTGGTAGACACAGGTTGAAAAGGGTATTAATTATTATAGTAGGTGATAGATGGGAAAAGTAACACCAAACCATTCACTTAGCCATATCCTGGACAAAAATGTTTTTGGACATACCCAAGAACCCAAGATCTTAAGTCAACACCAATGCCAGCACCAGACCACTTGATAACCCAGAAGACCACCACAATTGTAACTAAATTATTATAACATCTTGTCTGTCAACATTCTCATATTCATATCTATCAGTATCTCTAAATTCTTTATACCCTTTTTGATACTTCAAAGCAAATGAATCAGTTGGAATATTTTGGTTAAACATTGAGTCACCATTTAGATTCAATTTTATGATTCCAAAGTATAGACAGTCATCTTCTATGTCTTTTTTCAATTCTTTCCTTCTTTCCTTTAAGATAACTGATTTATTTACTGGCAACATTAACATTATATCTTGAACTTTGTTATTTAGCTTTGCTTTTGCTTGTATTGTTCCATTAATCTGTTCTGACTCAACATCTAATGGTAAATGACACTCCATACACCTAATGTTGTGATTATAATCCTCATTTAACGGCACAGGAAATAATCGTTCATTTAAATAAAACCTATAAACACACTTATGGTTGTTTAAACCAGTGACACTGCCCTGTGTTTTGATTCTAGACTTTGCAGAGTGGCATTCAAAATAGTTTTCATCCCGGAATTGTTTTAAATCCTCAATATTGGAATCCTTTTCATCTAAAATACTGTGATAATCTAAAATATTATAATGTCCATTAATAGGTTCAGGTTTAGAGATTGTTTCTGATTGTTCATCTATAGTATTCAGACTTGGCTTTTCAAAACCATTAGTATGTATAGAATCAGCCGATTGGTAAAAGTTCTCATTTTTGTAATGTTGTTGTAGCAAAGACTTATTTTTAACAGATTTTATAATTTCGTTGGGTAAGGAAACATGTCTTTGACTTGATTTAAGGTCAGATTTCTTTGAATTTGATACGATGAAGGAACTTACTTTGGTGTCACCGCAATTTTCGACGTATTTCATTCTAATCTTTTGTTGATTATTTTTACAAAATATTACATCCGATTTTGTGGTTTTCTTCGGTTTGACAACTGTGCTATTACTAATAAGACCTGTGGACAGACTTCTAGTTTTACAAATTGTATTATCGGAAAAGTTTGCGTGTTTTGGTTGTTTCGAAAAAGCGCTAAAGTGTTTGCTAAAGCGGTCACAAGAAAATCTTGGTATTGGGTCTGTAGGCTTGTGTGACTTATGCATCAAGAGGCCGTTTAATAAAGTATCGGAAAACCAAGAATCACTTTTCAATTATCTTCTCAACAATACACACTTTTCTTGCTTCCCGAAGTTATTTCCTTGAAAAATAAATCAAAGAAGAGTGCTACCGACTTAATTCAAACTGGAAAATGGAAATTGAAATTGTTGTTTTGTTTGACAGCTGAAAAGTTGAACTGTCACACTGTCACACTCCAACTCCACGCTATATAAGTTGCTATGGTAACCACTATGCTCGTTCAAAAATATCAAACAAAATCATAATTTATGATTTTAATGATAATAAAATAAATCAAGTTTCAAATACTAAAACAGAAGTTCTGTTAGTTATTAAGTTTAATATTAAGAATTGCAGAGTGAAAAAGCCACGTCCATGGAAAACGCAATAAAGTGAAAAAAATACTGTTTTTAACGCCATCTAACATAATTTTTATGAGGCTAATTATTGTTATTAAACACACGTAGATATGTGAACACATTTGAACAATCTGTGACCTGTAAACATGTATTATCTATGATCTGTGACTACCTACTGACTTGAATATAGGTACCACAATATAGGTATAAGCTGCCTGTCTCATATCTATACTTTTTTATTGGTCTGAGCTATGTACCTGTATAGCTATATACCTATAAATAGCTATATTTTGTGCTTGTACTGTTTCACGTAGATATTACACGCTGCTATGATACCATAAAATAGGGTTATTTGAGAAACTATTAAAAAAAAATAAAAATAAAATTGCATACTTATTTTTTTTAATAAAACCAGAGATTAGTTAGTAAATATAAAACTGAACGCAACCATATCGAGCTTTCGGAATTTTGTCACAGCGCTAAATTAACCAATAAAAGTTCTTTCGATGATATGACAGTAGTAAACGGTTTTTACTTTTTTTAATGAAAAAGAGTGTTTTAGCGCAAAATCGAGAGCTGCAAACTTTTAAAAGTATACAATTTTTTGTACGCTCGATTGTTTTCATAAGTTTATAAAATTGTATTAATATTTTCACCTTTATTAATCAGAAATAACATTTTAAATAGCAACAATAGTTTTTGTGTTATGATGAATATGGGGCTTATTGGAACACAAAATGGGGTCATTTGGTTACTCGCATCCGACATGGAAAATATCATAAGCCATACGGATCATACAGCAATAAAGCCCTCCAACAAGCAATATATTCTGTTCATAAAAAAAGTTCTAACTTTAACACTAACTGCAGCTCCTGAACGACACCGCGAGCCTATCGCGACATTATCTCCAAAATCCAGAGGTCTTAACAGTTCTCAGCAAAAGTCTGATAATCCTGTCCCTGTTTTCAATTATTGAGGAAGAAATATTTATCAAATACGCCCAAATACTTTTAATCACTTTATTCCAATTATTTCAGTTCCAATTACTACATTTTATTTGAAGAAAACAAAATGTTCTATGATTAAGATAAGAAGAGTTCCTTTAGTTGCCAAATAAGTGATTAAGTAATTAGGTAGAACTTTATTATTTAATTACTTTGTCATTTTGACGTCATTCAAAAGATTTTGTTACGCTTTCATTTTTTTTTTGCAATTATACCTATAGGTATTTTTTTCTGCTCTAACTGTTTTTATATTTTTTTACTGTGGTCACACTAGTACTGCATTTCCAAAATATACACCACAGCATATTTTAAATGGTAATTTCAAATCTATGCACCTTTTTTCCAGTATAAATCCAGTTGATTCTAATTAGCCCCACCTTATGGGTTATTTGGAAAGTCGTATTTTTTTTAAATTACGACTAATTGCATTGCTTGTCATCACACAATGCTTTATATTTCGTATGAGTACAAGCAATATTGTAACCGGTTGATAATTATTATGACTTAATAGAAGAGTTGATAAAATTATAGCCTTTTTGTGACTTTTTCTACTAACTAGCCCCACTTTATGGTACGTAAAACGAATAAACACGAAAATTGTATTTAAAACAGTACGACTAGTAGGTAGGTACCTAGTGTTTCTTTATTTAGAAACGTGATTATTTGAAATCTGTAGATACTGAGCGCTAAAGATGGAAAATATCAAATAGCGCAAATCACCCCACTTGCAGTAGTACTTATTTGGTATTTCCAGATAGGCAGGTAGGTAGGTATAAGCACAGTAGGGTTACTCTTGAATCTCGATTAATGCAATATTGGAAATTGGAATCGGATCTGTCACTTTAGGTACTCTTCAACACAATACTAGCGAATTATTAAAGTTTAATTACTAATAAACAATAGATGATTTTATCCGATTCATTAAATTTTGTTGTAACTAAATGTTAATCATCCTTTATTACTGTGTTCCAGAGTACCTAAAATGACAAATTCGATTCAAATTTCCAATTTCCATGAAATCGTGTTTGGAGAGATTAGTAAATTATCTTCGAGTTTTATCGCAAGATACCTACCTACCTATGCAGATCGCAAATGCCGTCATCATTATGATCGTCGCTTTAAAATGCGATGAATACCAGCCTACCTACATCTAGGTAGAATGTGTGTGCTGGCGATTTGAAATAATCATAAAAATATTGAATTTTAAAAATGAACAGGTAAACTATAATTTAAAAAATGAGTTCTTGTGCACAAAACGCTGGTAGGTAGGTATTTATTTCTTGATTTCTTTTTAAGATACTGGAAGGCAAACAAGTAGACGGATTTCCTTATGGTAAGAAACTCAGGCCGCCTAGAGATAGCAAAGGTGGAAATGGTGCGTTGCCAACCTTAGGCCAGGATGTTAGGCCTCGAGCAAAAGTAAGTTTACCGGCTACCTTACCTTCCGAACCTCCGGCAAGCGCTGACATTATGGCGGCAGGAATAGATAAGGCGGTGGTACCAATCCGGACGAGTCGCTGCGAGGCTCTAGCACCTAGTACCTGGTTTGCTAAATAATTAAAGTAAAATTTGTTTTATCTATTATGTACCAAATTATTTGTCTGGCACTGATACGTGGACTCCAGTTTGCCCAGTGTAATCAAATAAATACGTACCTATCTATAGTGTTATATTAGTAATAAGATAAATTAGTAAATGTTGTTTTTAACCCCCCGACGAAAAAGAGGGGTGTTATTTGTTTGGCGTGAAAGCTGATAAGTAATGCAATTTAATTAGCCGGGGTAAATTATGAAATGGCCGTACTAGTAGGTAGCGTACTGAAGTTTCATGGTTTAGCATAGAGTACTAATAGGTAGGTACTAATAGTACTAATAAGGTGTACTAGTACATTTTACGGATTGTACAATTACAGTGCGAACCCAAAAATGTCCGATTAAGCACAAGACTATTGTATTCTACCACATAAATGATAGTACTTTCATATTGATAATTAAAGCAATTACCATTCCAAAACATCAAAAATGCACAACGTTAATATTCAAGTTTTCACTTCTGCCGGCACTCCCGGAGTGCAATCGTTTTTTATGTGAGAGACCAGCTAAAAAGCACGCGTGTTTTGTGATGGTGAGAGATAATCTTAACCTATAGACAACACAGATGTTACAAATGCGCCGCTGTCCAGTGGCCGGGTTGTTAGGTCTAATGTGTAAGGCTACTGGCTACCCAACCCTCCAGGCCGGAACATGACAGAGTCATTATGATGGCAGGACCTACTCCTGTCATTATGGTGCAGAAATAATTAAGACGATGGATGCCTACCTGGGCAAGTTTCTGCACGGCATTCTACCACCAGTGGTCTTGTTAGTCACGGTGGATGCCTCTTCTTCTTCTGCCTTCTGCACGGCATTCTACCACCAGTGGTCTTGTTAGTCATCACTATGTATATTATTTAACCAGTCCTCGTTCTCTTACGCACAGCTTCTAGGCACCTGACTAGCAGAGAGTCAAATGGAATAATCTATTCAGCGGGACCGGGCCAACACGGGGAGAATGAATGATGGTTCCTTTGTTGATTTGATGTCTAAAAGTTAGGTTAATTGACTCACTAATCCAGACGCCAACATTTTACTAAGTAGATATTTATCATAATTGACAAATAAAGAGTATATTGTTTAATGTCACAATCGACTAATTAAAATTAATTTTAGATTAGTTAAGGATATAATATCTTTTTCTGACATATTAACGGATTCCCGAGCGAGAGTTTATTTTTTAGAAGAAACCGCGGTCAACAGCTAGTATAATGTAATTCGACTTGCAGTTTAAGAAATAAGTAGCTACCTATTGCGACTAAAGATACGAATGCAAGGTTATGGTTTAGCCTTCGGCCTAGCTGTAGTGATACGTCGGGGAAAATATGTAATATCCTCAACAAATCAAGTCGTTCTATAAACTTTTATTAATGCTTAACACGTCGATTTTCCTGCCATCTCCAAAATGTCGCTTTATTGTTTAAGCGACAATACTTCAAGCACAGCCTCTCTGATGTGCGTGCGCGCAGGCCGTCTTTACCAACTTTGGAAGTTGAGACGTTCGAAAAAGAAGTTTTTTAGATTGCGAACATTGTTCCGATAAAATGGCGCGAGTTTTAGTGATTATTTTTGGACTATTGGTGAGTAATTTTTGTTATCCACGATGGAATAGGTTTTACGTTTAGGTACACTTGTTCCTGTCTATGTGAAAACTTCAACAGTCACAAATAGTGTACCTATTTCGGATGCACCTTTTTAAAATTAAATCTGTTCTGTAAGGTACATTAGGCTCGTGGTTCGGTAGTTTAAACAGTAGCTAGCTGAAGGATTTCGCGGATATTGCTTCTGTATTAGTATCGAAATCTTTACCTAAACACAAATAATAAAACAGTAATAAAACTAAATCTGTAAATGAAACTTTTTTTTTAAATCAGTGATTGCGACGTACCTATTGTTTTATACAAAAGTGAACAAATCCAAAATGAGGGTCATTAAATTTACTTTATACTCAAATATTGCTGAACGAATTGTTATCAAATTTTGTGTAGACCGGGTCAACATTCAGAATAAATGTTACTGCGGGTAAATCTTTGAAAATCTACTTCAGCATGTGTATGGATTCGCGGACAACAGCTAGATTTATATTTAAATTATATAATATGATAACCACACAGATTTAATCGATCCAGACACCAAATGCTTTTGGGAATGGAAACTGAGCTTCCTGAATGTCTAATTAAACCCCTCGATCGACGTGACCTTCATGTAATTTCCAAGTAATTGGTGAAAGCATAAATATGTTTAAATATCAAGTTTTGCCCTAGCTGCAGTGCGGAAAGTTCCTTACCCTACTTTCACATATTTTGGGACAAATTTAAGACGTGTTTTTATCGGTTTTCCCTACAGCAGAAATATTTTTTGTCTGTAATTATTATTTTTTCCCGTGTAGAATAGACAGGCAGGCAGCTAGTAAGAGGTGAGCACAGGCTAAGTAGGTCATTACCCATCATTTCTGCAGGTCCGGGTCCAAAGGATAGTCGGTAGTCTTCCAGAATAGCCCTGCTTGGACAGCTTTGACGCTTACAACAGCTATTATTTTTATATGCCATGGTTGTCTCTCATCACTAGAAGAGTCCACTGCTTGTTCGCTTACATCTCACAAGAAGAAAAATTGTGTCCATACCTCCAAGATATCAACTCCAGAAACAGTAAAGTTCATGATTGTATTGAAGCAACATTTTTGGAAGTTTTTTCGGGTTTGGTTTGTTTATCGCCTTTTCGCTCGCCTTTTTTTAATAAGCATCGCCTCTGTAGTTGATCTGGCGTCGGACTTGACTTCATGAGGTTCCCGCTTCGATCTCCGGGTTGGGCAACAAAACAATTTTAAAATATAATTTCAATTTTCTAATAAAGTTAACGTTGTCCGGGATTAGATACGTGACCGGTTGGCGATAGGCTTGCCGCCTATCACATTGTGGGACTTAGTGTCTTCGGCTAGTCGTGGGTGCCATGGTTGTGCCTTTGCCTACCCCTTCGGGCAAATGGGCCTGAAGATACTTTTTTGATTTACACATGAAAAAAGTTTTTAATTAATTTTATCTTAGATTGCGCAACCTCAGGTGTAGATTTTTTTATGTATATACATATAAGTGCAGTATAATTAGTGAAGTTAAGAAAGCTAAGCAATGTGTTCTTTCTTTTGAATTCTAATTTTAGTTCAAGTATTGTCATTAGAAATTAATGCACAGTAATAAGTACACATATTTACAATTACTAGTGGTCGGCCATTGGTCGAAATTCGACCATAATACATTTTATTATCTTGTTGATATGAACGCCATCTTTATTTCTCTAGACCAACTACTTTGTCATAAATATATTCGTTTGTGTGTGTCAAATGCATAGTAGTGTGGGTAATGTTTTATTTATTGATTTAATGTACTTTTTAAGCGTATATTAGCGTTCTGCACTTCTCCTACACATAAACTATAAGCGTGCCAAGTTTTATGCTCCTGCGTCCGCGCAATTTTTCGTAAAAAGGGGTCAAAATTTTTGGCATCTCGTATTAATATATAGATTTTTTATACTAAAATCGTTAGTTTTATTAACATGATAAAATTTAAACACAACTTTGGTTTGTCTAGTACTACAGTCTAGTTTATCATGAGCGTGTCTTATTATAGTACCTACCTTAGTAATACCAGGCTATATTATAAATATTAACATTAATAAAGGTCGAACCAACAACTTTGAAATCAAAGTTAAGCTTCAATGTCAGAGATTGAACTTGAACTTAAATGACGTAGGTACTAAGAATGGCGATATATTACTAATGGAGGTTACACTCTCGAGAAAGACCTGATGGTATTTCCAAATACTGTTGATTCACTCTAATATACAGACCTCTCTTTCTGATTTTTGTGATATAAATTACCAAAGTCAAAACGAAAAAGAGGCCGGTATACTAGAGCTAATTAGTAATATGTAGAAATTAGAAAATGATATAAAGTAGAAACGAAAGAGAGTCCAGTACAGTAGAGTGAGCAATCATTTGAAAATGACTTAGGGTAAAAACGAAAAAGAGGCCGGTACACTAAAGTGAAGCAGAAATATTTGTGAATTGACATTAGATAGGAAAACCGCCAGTAGTAATATAGCTTCACTACATCACAATAATCTCAGACAAAAGGTCAGCACATTGGAGTGAGTCAGCAGGATTTGGAAATTACATAGGGTCTTTATTAGGAGTGTAAGCTCCAGAAGTATTATAGTTTTATGGTACTAATACTTACTTTTGTACGCGTGTGGTTTAGCAATTCAGTTGTTGATTGACTGCATGAGGTCAGGTTTCGAATCCCAAGTCAGGTAATAAAAAGAAAATTAGGTTAATCCAATTTTTTAATAAATAAAACAGTTGCTGGTGATTGGATAAATGCCCGGTTGGCGATAGGCTTGCCACCTATCACATTGTGGGACTTAGTGTCTGGCTAGTGGGTGCCCTGGTAGGTGGGTGCCTCTGCCTTCCTATTCGGGGATAATTTTAGTTTTAAGAAATTTAAGTAACAATACATAAGTAAGTACTTGATATGGCTACAATTTGTATTATGGCGACGGTACTAGTCTTAGTTACAAAAGAGATTGTTAATAACCTATTGTCACTTTTTTTGATTTTTCATCGTGCCTCTGTGGTGTAGCGGTTCAGTTGTTGGACTTGACTGCATGAGGTCCCTGGTTCGAATCCCGGGTCGGGCTACAAAAGAAAATTGAGTTTTTCCAATTTTCTAATAAAAAAAATGTTGCTCGAGATTGGATATGTGCCCGGTTGGCGATAGGCTTGCCACCTATCAAATTGTGGGACTTAGTGTCTTCGGCTAGTTGTGGGTGCGCTGGTTGTGCCTCTGCCAACCTCTTCGGGGATATGGGCCTGAAGATACTTCTTTTACTTCTTTACCCCGATGATTCTATAAAATACTGGTTTATTCTATTAATATTATAAATGTGAAAGTTTGTCTGTTTGTTTTTTACTCTTTCACGCAAAAACTGCTGAACCGATTTTCATGCAATTTGGTACACATTAAGACTTGAATTAACACGTAGGACAGTTTTTATCAAGAAAAATATTGCTGTGGAACCACGCGGGCACCAGCTAGTGCCTAATAAGTACATAATTTTGCGCATTAGTGTTAAATAAAGTGTATTGTTGAAAAATGTAAAACTTTATATGTAGAAAGTGCTCTTTTACGGAAGTGAGCATTGTTCGACTTGGAAATAATTTTTTGGCTGTCGCATCTATTTTGTCCAGATTTTGGCAAGCAAAATTTCGACGTGGACGGTTTTTTCTTAAAGGTTTTCCTAGCAAGTTGGCCTACAAACTTGAGCACTGAGAAAATATCTTTAGTGCCAACCGTAAAGGAACCAATTTCAAATACTAGATGATAAGATACAAGGGTATTGTAATGAGATTAATTCTTAATATTTTACACAAATATGTGAATGCTAACCATGATCGTTTTTGAATCCTATATAAACTAAATTCTGAACATTTCCTGTTGGTAAGAAACCTTAGAGGCACCAAAGGTGGTAATCATCCGGGCGAATCGCTGCGAAGCTTTACGACCTAGTCAGATGTCACGGTGCTATTGACGGTAAGCCTCTGCTTTGGTATTTTTTATTATTATCCTGGCGTCAAACCCAATCAGAGCAAGATTTTTCCTTTGTAATATTCCTTATTCCCTTTACTCGTTCTTACGCATTCTCCAAAACATGTTCACTATCATGTGGTCTTTCAAACCAACGCTACCTTCAACAAAACACGATTATTTGTAAAAGGCATAGAAACGTCGCACCTTTCTTTACATACAATACGATAAACGGACACAAAACAAAGTTGTTTTTGCTATCGAAAAATTTAACAAGTTTTAAATTCTAAGTATTGCACTAGTCAGATCATGGTAAAATTACCATGCGACCACATTGAAATCATGTCCTATCTTTGTAAAACAGGACTATTAAAATTATCATTTTTTTTCGCTGAGTAATCACAAAACAAATGTACATAAAACATACAGTCGAATTGGTAACCTTCTTTTTCTGTAGCCAGTTAGAAAGCACATGTTCGATTCTGGGTATTAATGTAATCCTGTAATAAGCTTCTTCACTATAAGTCCAGACGTTGAGGAATATATATTACACTTTAACATTAAAAACCTAACGTACGTACTTATTTCTCTTTTTGTGTAGTAACAAAAATTGGTCGGTATCGAGCTACTAACTTTTGTAGTTATTTTTTTTTTCGTATTGTACTCAATTTGGTGTGGCAAAGTGTAATAACCAGGTAGCCTTAATTAAATTAATAGAAGAAGGCGTTACTTTGCGGAAATCCATACTTAAATCTAAATAAAATTATTTAATTTGCAATTTTCCGCCAAAAAAATGTATACGTATTATTGCGTAATAAAACAGACAAAATAGTGCGCTAAGAATGAATTGGACTTACCGGAAGCTAAAACTCCCAAATACATCCAGCTCCACACAATACACACCACTAATCTGTTTTAGTAGCACCAACAATACACATACTACTAAAAACTCTTGAGTTTCCTTGAGAGAATAATACGTATACATTTTTTTGGCGGAAAATTGCAAATTAAATAGCCTTAATTAATTATCCGTTCACTTATATTTTTAAGCAGGCTAATTAAATACGATCCACTTGTTTAATAAATTCAGATAAAATGGCTAAATGCAAGTATTTAATTCGTAAAACGACGCGACGTTTACAAGAACTTAAATAATAATATCTGTGTTCTATCACTTCTATCGTCTCTGTGGTCTGGCTGTCCGGCGTTGGACTTAAACAGAACATGTATTTTCCCATTTTTAATAAAAACAACATTTGCAAGATTGGCGATAGACTTGTCACCTGTCACATGGTGGGACTTGGTGTCTTTGGCTAGTCATGGGTGCCCTGGTGTACCTCTGCCTACCTGATCGGAAATGTGGACGTGAAGATATATTTTATTTAATTTATAACGTTCTAAATACTACGCCTGCATATAATAAGTGTTGCTTGGTTGGTTTGGTCATATGCAAAGAATGGCACATTAAAGTTTGACGAAACAGATATACAACGCTAATGTGGATAGATGTAGGTACCCGGGGAAGACCTAGGTTGACTTTCCATGATTAAATCGCTCGGGTTTTATCTGAACGTATTTCAAGAATCACCGGGATCGGAGTATTTGTACGAAAAGAGTAACGAATGTGGATAAAGCTAGGTCTGCAAGCATCGTAACATTTGGCACTCAATACTCTCTGCCTAACCTTACGAGACCTGGCGTGAACGTACATGTACGTAACTACTAACATTGTTAAGTTTTCCGGCCAGAACACGTTGAGACATCGCGATTTTTTTTATGTCACATAATAAGTTTAGTACTTAACACTTAGTATTAAAGTACCTAGTTATGCCAACCTCTAGCCTCCTTTGTTAAGGCCCCATACTTAGTCAGCCAGAAGAACCAATCAGCGCACTCCCCCGTTTCATGATTACTATGAAATATTGCGCTCTAAAGTAAATGTCTTAAGCGCCAAATCATTATTTTTGACACTATAAAAGTAATTTGAAAAAGTAATATAAAAACTGAAACAGTTATCTTTTAGGTATAATACTTATCTATGTTTATGTTAAATCTGGTGTCGATATTTTCATAATTGAAGTAGAGAGATGGGTTTTGCTTTC
>NJDC01004350.1:18536-34421 GCA_002245475.1 Calephelis virginiensis
GTTTGGTCATATGCAAAGAATGGCACATCAAAGTTTGACGAAACAGATATACAACGCTAATGTGGATAGATGTAGGTACCCGGGGAAGACCTAGATTGACTTTCCCTGATTAAATCGCTCGGGTTTTATCTGAACGTATTTCAAGAATCACCGGGATCGGAGTATTTGTACGAAAAGAGTAACGAATGTGGAGAAAGCTAGGTCTGCAAGCATCGCAACATTTGGCACTCAATACTCTCTGCCTAACCTTACGAGACCTGGCGTGAACGTACATGTACGTAACTACTAACATTGTTAAGTTTTCCGGTCAGAGCACGTTGAGACATCGCGATTATTTTTTTATGTCACATAATAAGTTTAGTACTTAACACTTAGTATTAAAGTACCTAGTTATGCAAACCTCTAGCCTCCTTTGTTAAGGCCCCATACTTAGTCAGCCAGAAGAACCAATCAGCGCACTCCCCCGTTCCATGATTACTATGAAATATTGCGCTCTAAAGTAAATGTCTTAAGCCCCAAATCATTATTTTTGACACTATAAAAGTAATTTGAAAAAGTAATATAAAAACTGAAACAGTTATCTTTTAGGTATAATACTTATCTATGTTTATGTCAAATCTGGTGTCGATATTTTCATAATTGAAGTAGACAGACGGGTTTTGCTTTCAAAAAAGGGTTAACTTTTTGATTTTTTTCTATCGAGCAAAGTGAAATGAATCGTGTTTTGGAAACACTAGTCTTATAAAGCATATTAATGTTAATCTTGCGTATTTTTGTCGCCAAGATCCGTAATTGATTTGTATGAAAAAAACAATATGTTGCTGACGTATTTTAGCATACATGGCCCCTTAGTGTCATAGAAGTTATACTGTAACATCGCTACGTTAAGACGCGTAAGAACAAACTAATAAATAAACTAACTTTCGCGTTCATGATGTTAACCTAAAAAACATCTAAATTTTAAATTAATTTCATGATTTTTGTGTTAAGTTTGCATGCTACCTTGACCTCTAAAGTGGATCACAACAATAACGTACACTGATGATAGTGTCGTTAGCTAGTTATTAGTTTAAATTAAGTATAACCACATCTTGCAACACTATTCGCTTTGCCTACGGCATCTTTTGCTCAATATGTTCTCTATTATTGATTTAATAATAGCTTAGATTTTAAATTTGGCTTCGAAATTGTAATACAATTTATAAAGTCGTTGTATGCAACTACACACTGTTTTCGACATCTGCGAAAGGTCAAGAACCTAACTAAGAATGAAACCTTTTATATATTTTAAATATAAAAAAACTTGAATCCGCGACCTTCGTTATTCTAGTCATAATATCGACGTAATAAATACGAAAGAAATTAAAACTTTCAAAGTGTACGTAAATATACGCTCGAAGTCCGGTTATAAAATTCCGAAAAATTTTAACGATATTTCTTTCATAGCAAATCACATTCAGACACACACACAAACACACAAAAATGATTCTAAGCAGAAAAATCTAAAACGAAATTCGAATGCAGTAAATTCACACATATCAATGAACTTTCCATACCAGTAGTTTTCAATTCTGTCACTAAACATTTAATAAAAACGGTGTAAAAAACTCCAAGGTTCAACCTGGAATTATAGTATTTATAATAACAATGTGATACAAAATTAAATATCAAGTTAATTTTACTCCCACGTTTATTAATAAGATGGATACAGATTATTAATAAATGTAGATTATAGTGAGTCTAGCCTCTGTGGTCTAGCATTCAGTTGTTGGACTTGACTGCATGAGGTCCCGGGTTCGAATCCCGGGTCGGGCAACAAAAAGAAAATTTGGTTTTTCCAGTTTTCTAATATATTTTTTTTTATTATAATGAAAGGCAAACAAGCTGACGGATTTCCTGATGGTAAAGACGTGGTTTAGCAGCGACTCGCCCGGATTGGTACCACCGCCTTACCTATTTCTGCCGCCATAACGTCATGACGTGTTCCGGTTCGGAGCGTAAGATAGCCGGTAAAGTTACATTTCCTCGAGTCCTAGCATCCCGGCCTCAGGTTGGCAACGCACCATTACCACCTTTGGTGTCTCTAGGCGGCGTGAATTTCTTAACATCAGGAAATCAGTCTGCTTGTTTGCCTTCCAATATAACAAAAAAAAATACGACCATCTTCATTCACGATGGCGACAAAACTCCGTCAAATTGGAAACAATAATGTACGTACTTATTTTCATAAAAGATTCTAAATTCAAATTAAGAAACATTTTTGTAGCCAACATTTTCAATTCAAAAGTTTTTATTGTGTGACATATCTTATATAACCCGACTAAGTATATATAGATTATAAATTTTATATAAAATATTTGTATATAAAACTTTTCAGCGATTTACGGAAAATTCAACACGAACATGGCCCATATACTACATCAAACATATTACATTACAGAAAGATGGAAAAAACCGTAAATTGCCATTTTTTTGTAAAAATAAATGTCGTAATATTTAACAGATTACAAAAATTAAGGTTAATTTAAAATTAGATTTGTAATTAATTATGGCAATTCACATCGTGAAACTTTAAAACTTATAAATTTCAATTGATATACATCTACACGAATAATAATCAGCATCTACATACAAATAAATAAAAGTTGCACTGTATGTTTGTAGTATTAAAATAATCGAATTTTAATACATGCATACGAATGTATGTACTGTACAACGTACATATTAAATAAAATAATATTTTTTACAATTTTTGTTTGTCTGTATGTCGACCTGTCTATCACTCCGTCTGTTTGTATATGGATCAATCTTTGAAACAACTTGACTTATGTTAACAGGGCTTTCATTGGCAGGAAGCTGGTGTAACAATATGCAGAAATATAAGCTATTTTTCGAAAATTCCAAATTAACTAAATCGTCTGGTGTAACAATATGCAGAAATATAAGCTATTTTTCGAAAATTCCAAATTAACTAAATCGTCTATACATTTATCCATAGATAAAAATAAAATTGGGATGCCTGTTTATAATACTAAAATAAACGCTTTTTGATTGTTAAAATAGCCGACAGTCCAGGGTCTGTTTTTTAAATTAAAAAAAGTGTTGACGGGACTTTTACTGGTATGTAGCTGATGTAATAAGGAGTACCTACTTAAGCTACAAAGTCTAAAGAACACGAAAGAAACTGAATATTTTTTTTTATTGAATTAACGTGAACGAAGTTGTGGATACAGCTAGTTAATATTAAAGTAAAAAAATAAGTTTTTGTACATTTTTTTTTGTAACGCATAAATTTAAAAATACTGAATAGACTAAAAAACTTTGACTATTAATATTGTACATTGGCATTGATTAAATAGGCCAAAACTTAAAAACTTCAACATTCAATAATGTATTAGCGCTATAACTACTTTTTTACATTTTAAAAGTTGATACAAATGGCAACAATAATCAGATGTTTTGTTTATCTTTTATCTGACATTCTTTTCACATGACCGAACCAACGAAGCATCAGTGTTTGTCTCTCTCTGATCTCACCGTTGCGTACGCGATTGTCGAGCATACATTTTATTTCAACCCTACAACTCTCGCTTCTATAAAATAGCGTTGGGATGACCAAAGAGCTATGTAAAACGAAATTAGGCCTCTGATTTAAAACTGCCACTTTAAATAGCACTCCGTTCGCATTCTTTGGGTGCATACATGATGCATGATCCTGCACACACTCTCTTTTTTACCTCCGCGATGTACCATCCTGGCAGCAAGCACTATCGAGATATACTATTTCACTCATTGTTTCAGCACGATTTAACTCTGGTCACTGCCAGACGTCTCTCTTTTATAATTTACTTACAACGTACCTTTGCTCCTATTCATTTCACAGCTCATATCTGTTAGAGCTCAGAAGTATAAGTACTGCTGTCAATTTTTTGACAGATTATATGTACCTATCACTAGGTGGTTGAGTATCGCAGCGACTCGCCCGGATTGGTACCACCACCTACCCTGTTCCTGCCGCCATAACATCAGAGCTTGCCACTGACGTGTTCCGGTTCGGAGGATAAGGTAAACTTACTTTAGCTCGAGGCTTAACATCCTGACCCCAGGTTGGCAACGCATCATTACGCCTTTTTAGGCGGCGGCTCTAGGCGGCTTGAATTTCTTACCACCAGGAAATCCGTCCGCTTGTTTGCCTTCCAATGTCATAAAAAAATACACAATAACTTTGAATGATCCTATTTCCTATTAATATTATAAATGCGAAAGTTTGTAAGTATGGATGTATGGATGTTTGTTACTCTTTCACGCTCGAATGGCTGAACGGATTTGTCTGAAATTTGGAAGACAGATAGATTGTGACCTGGATTAACATATAGGCTATTTTTAATCCCGATCGCACACCGGGTTTCTGTGAAAACGCGGGCGAAGCCGTAGGTAGCAGCTGGTACAATATAAAGTGGAACATTTTGTTGTTTGTTATAATTAAAAAATAACCCAAATCCATCCTTCCATCCCAAAAAAACCTAAAGTCGTACATCCCAAAAACCCTTTTAACTCGTTTTAGTCTCGGGGTCGTTTGAAAAACAAAAAGGTCAATAGCCCAAGTACCTGTCAGATAGTTCGTAAGAGGCAAACTTAGGTAAATTTGTCACTAACACCGTGACTAAATGACAAACTGGCAAACAACATTATTACGCTATGTACGATGTCGTAAAAGCTTAAAGGATAGCGCCCAGTTGGACGGGCCGGGACGGGGCGCATCGCAGTGCATTCATCCGCCTAGATCGCTTGCATACATTTTGTATGGAGAAACGCCCATTGGGCCGGCGCGCATCAGTGCGGATTTCCGCGAGGCACCCCGCGCGCATACCCCGATGCGGCCCAAAGTGACCAAAGATCCTGATATTACTGTTAAGAAAAGAGCACTATGGTATTTTAACGCTAAAGTTTCCTACGACAACTACTAGATGGCTTTCCATACTTCACGACTTTAACGTTGAGTGGCCTCTCTATTTCGTTGCTCTACTTTGGTTCTGAGTAATAAAAATCCGCGACGATGCGATGCGGCCCGGCCCGCATCAATGGGCTTTGCAATGCGATGCGAACCGGCCCGACACGCTTCGCTCCGTCAACAGTGGGCGCTATCCATAAGGGTAAGGTTACTAACCAATTTCCCCACTTAAATTCAATTCCCATTATATTCCCATCTAACAGGAGATAGACAGATCATATTTCGGGAAATCCTTCTAAATAAAAAATAGAATTGTGGTGTCGTGGGACATGTAGGAACGAAGTTCGGCTTCGGCTAATATAAAATCGACACAATTCATGAGTATATATTATGCATTGGCGGGGTGGAGTGGCAATAGAGAGAGAAGGGAAGAGAGAACGAAAAGAAAGAGGGAGAAAGAGAAAGGTATTATACTGTGTATACGACTTTCGCGCCTGCGCACGTCTCATTTAACGGTTTTATTCCACGGACTCGGTTACGGTTTTTACTATCATTTTTTTTCAGTTCGGTCGCGCAGCAAAATCCCTATCTCCTCCAAGCCTGCTGTAAGGAACTTCATTCCAAAAAATACTTGAACACTTTTACATTTTAATGCAATACAAGTAGGTACAAGTAGGTACTATAAATACAATAAATATAAAATCAATCCAGATTTCATCGCATCACGCCTGAACGGACATATCAATTTTTCTAATTCTTTTTTATTGTATTAGTCATTGTCAGGACAAGGTTCTTATCATGAAAAAAATGGAAAAATTGTAAGGGAAATGGGAAAAACGATGCTTTAATCTACTTAAACTGTTAGCAGCTGTTAATGTCAAGCGATACAAAGTTAGCGTCATTGTCTAGTTAATCATAAAAATCGGATTTCCCGTGCCTTATCGTAGGCTGTTGTAGAACCTATAAAATATTTATAAATGGAACCCTTGAACCAAACGTCAGTAAGTAAGGTTGTGGAACTCTGATAAGTAAAATTCGTCTCTGCGAAACTCTTTGTTCTTTTAGGACAATTAAAAAAATATTTCATTGCCGTCGCTTAAGATTTATACTTGCTAGGTTAACCTATAGTTTGTTTATTTGTTTTGTTATAAAATTAGTATTTTATTTATCTGCACACCAAATATTCTTTTGTTTCTTGTTTTTATTTGATGGACTGGAAGAATATTTCAATGTTAGAGATAAGCTTGCCCTTTGTATTTTCATTTTATTTATTTTTAAGTTACCGTCATAGTTTTGATTGTGTACAATATCGCCTCTGTGGTCTAGCGGTTCAGTTGTTGGCCTTGACTGCCTGAGGTCCCGAGTCCGAATTCCGGGGCGGGCAATAAAAAGGAAATTGGATTTTACCAATTTTCTAATAAAAAAAAATTGCTCGGAATTAGAAATGTGCGCCCGGTTAGCGATAGGCTTGCCACCTATCACATTGTGGGACTTAGTGTCTTCGGCTAGTCGTGGATGCCCTGTTCGTGCCTCTGCCTACCTCTCCGGGGATATAGACGTGAAGATACTTTACAATAATGGTTAATAACAACAATTTACCTTCATATAATTAAGCGCCTATTTTACGATGCCCTGTTCTGAATCCAAGGTTGAGAAGTTGTAAACAGCGACTGGCTACTGAAGAAGTTTTTACATAAACTTGACCGCATTATACTTTTTTACGTGAATCATAATGATCTTTCGAGAGTCGGGCACGCCTAACGATTTTATTCGCGTGAAGATTCTTTCATATATTTTTTTATTATGACAATAGAAAAAACGATATTTCTGAACGATTATATAATGCCATTTTAGTGACTTCATTTGAAGGGTAGGGCAATTATTTAATATAGTTTTACACGAGGCATAACATCAAAGCCTCAATTGGGCTATTCCCTATTACTAACTTCGCCATCCGAAGGTGACTCTGAATATCAGGAAAGTCGTCTGCTCATTGCTCTTCCAATCTCATTTTTTTCTTAAGATCGCTTATGCTTTTCTATAAATTATAACCAATAATCACACATAAATAATAAAGACTATGCATATTAGAATCATTAATCTTTTTTATTTGAAATCATGTTCTTTTGTTATAAAGCTTTCCAAAACAAAATTGATAGAAGTTTTATGACATTTATTTTAACAAAAAACTCAACATAAATTTATGAAAAAAAGTTGCCATTACATTTCATGCAAATTAGATCGTTATTTAAGATCAACGAGTTCAGTTGGGTCAGTGGCATCGGTGTACAAGTTTCTTTAAAACGCGTTATAAAATGACACCATCTTAAGTTCTTTACCTGTACCTACATAACACAACAAAATTTAACAAAAAAAAAACAACCGGTTTATTAAGGTTCTTTATAGAATTGAAAAAAACCTTCGTAGAATGATGAAGAAATATTTAACTACTAGATTTTTTGGTCCGCCAGATCCATTTTATTAATAAACTTATGATATAATGTAGCGAATCCAACTTTACTCCAAGGTTGGACTTGACATTACACCAATTCTCTGTTAGTAAAGATGGAGTAAACTACTTCGAAGCTGATCTCTGATTCAAAGATAGTCCATGCATCTATATTGTTTAGTGACAGAGTAACGTTCGACTCACAGTTCATATTTCACTCTTAATGAGTTCATATTTCAGAAAATAGGTTATTGTATTCCATCAAAATATAGGTAAAAACTTGTCTAGTTATGTTTATTTGTGCAGTTTGTGTAATGTTAAGTTTGAAAAGCTATTAAAATAATATAGTAAAGTATGTAACCTAAGAAAAAAGTGGAAGTAAATACTTTTTTCAAATCAATTTTGCCTCTTGAGACAAGCTTAGAACTATTGAAAACTGCCTCTGCCATCAGAGTAATAAGTCTTCTATTTTTCCTAATTAGGAAATCGCTGTTATAAATAAGATAAATATCTAAATACACATAAATTATAAAAAAAGTTCTTTGATTACAAATTATCAAATGCATATGTTGCGCCTTTTTTGCGGACCAACACGGGGTTTCACAATTATTGAATTTAGTGTAAAATATGAGTAAAATTGGTTAATTTAGGTGGGAATTAGTTTAATTTTGTTCAGTGAAAGTGCACTAATAAAATAATCATTAAGAAATTAGTGTATCGTGAATTTCCTCGCTGCCGTCAAATCTCGTAAACGAGCTTGTGTAACGAAACCACCGCTTTACTCAAGAGTCAGACAAGACTGTGTAAATAGTGACTAATGACTGAAATAAAGAACTAATACGGAAGACATAAATTGAAAATTTATAACAAGAAAAAGATTTATTAATATGGAAGACGTGGCTGTATGGACACAGATCCTTTGCCTTTCCCCGACTGGGATAGAAATAAAAAACAACATTAAAAAACAAAACATCTAATTTGACGTATTGAGCAAAGAGTAAATAAATACTACGTAATATATTGAGTTTTGGCGCCATCGAGTAAAAAGATGATCGAAGTTTTTTCATAATTATTGTATTATATATTTAGAGAAATTAGTCAATTTTGGTGGCATTTTGTAAAATTTTTTATAGTGAATGTGCACAAATGAAATAATCATGATGAAATTAGCGTATTGTGTATTTTCTCGTTGCCTCCAAATCTCACTATATGAGCTTGTGTAATGAGGCCACCGCTTTACCCAAGACCCGGACATGACTTATTGACGACTCACAAACTATAATTGTATCCCAATTTTGGTAAATTTGATATAAATTGATGCAAATTTTTAACTTGACTAATAGCAAAATACTAACACGAATGCCAAAACCTAAATAAAGTAAAAAAAATGACGTATTAAATATGGACTGGACCCTTAAAGAATACCGTGTCACGGTTATTGCGCTGCAACCTGTGGCTGCAACGATGTAGTTATACACCAACTCAAATATTCGACATTCTGAAAAATTTGTATTTAACTAGAATATTCATTTATCGTATCATCAAACGATGTAATGAGGACTCAAGTTTGGAAGACAGAAAAAAAGCGGTCGCCCTCGCTTTGTTAGGACACCAGCAGTGGTGAAAGCTGTGAAGGTGCGAATTCAAAGAAATTTCACCCACAAGAAGAAACTAAAACGAACTAAAACGAATTTAAAGAGGACGAAACGAAACTAAAATGAATTTGTATTAAAAAATAGCGAAGAACAGTTAGTTGAGAGCATATGAAATTCGTACCTAAAGTAGAAATAATGCGTGATAAAGATGTACAGGTATAATATGTATTAATTATTCGAAGGAAATATTTAAAATTTGTAACATTCGCAAGTTTTAATTTTTTTTTCACACAGACACATTTTTTTTATTTTACACAAAATATTTGAATTTTTTACCCTGTATACACGGCCACCAATAAAATGCATCAGCAACACTATGTTGGACCCTTTAGTGAAACTATTTTTATCCCAGCAAATCCAAAGATCAAAGTAAATATACATATTACCATTTTTTTGGAATGAATAATGTGTTGCCGACCTCGCGATTTTTACAACTTCACCGAGCTTTGTGGGCCGAGCAGAGTGCTTAGCCCGAGACATCATTATTTAGATGGACTGGACTGTTCCCTAGTGCACCAGCAACAAGGGCTGTCTCCCGGGAGACCGTACCTCGACTTGGTGCTGCGTTCTGGTTACTGGATGGACTTGATGGAGGAATAGTGGGAGATCTTCGTTGCCGAGATCGGCGGTGACGGTGTAGTGTAGAGTCCTGTGAGTTTGTGTTGGGAATTGGGAGGGAGGCTCGAGTTTTCCACGATTAAAGGATCCGGAGGATCCGATAGGACGTGATCCCATAAACCAATAAGCTGCTCGTATAATACTAGAGTTTTTTATTATATTGGAAAAATTCCTGATAGTAAGAAATTCACGCCGCCTAGAGACACCAAAGGTAATGGTGCCCTGCCTATCCTGGCCTCAGGATATTACGCCTCGAGCAAAAGTTAGTGTACCGGCTACCTTACCCACCAAATCGGAACACGTCAAGAGCAAGGCGACAGATATAGGTAAGGCGGTGGTACCAATCCGGGAGAGCCGCTGCGAAACTCTACCACTTACACAGTTACGGTGTTAGTGACGGTAAGCCTATGCTTGCGTTTTACGAGCTGCGTGTCAGGAAGGCAGATGTTCTTTCTGTAAAGGGACCAGGACCAAAACGGTTAGCAACATAACAAAGCATGTATAACAATGATGATAATACATACATTGCGTATGTATTATCATCAAGAAATCTGTCCGAATATATAACATTTTGGGCGTCTTTAGTTCGGTCTTATCACAATTATGGTAAGGCCCATCACGGTGACGTCGATAGCTGATCGATAAACAAGTGGCCATTAGAGTGTAACTATGTCATTGTCGGGCTCATGTTGGGCCTACGTGTCTCGCCTGCTGACCGACGGCATTGCTCTCAAGGAACTTGTGGTTTTGGACTCGAGATCATCGATGCATATTAATTGCGATCAATTTGTGGTTAACAATAACTCTGAGTATAATAAAACCCTTTCGATGCGCGCTCCTTTTTGAAATAAAAAAAAGCGGTCAAGTTTGAGTTGGTACTCGATCGTCGGATTTGACAATTACGATAATATGAACGATCTTTTAGTTCATTCATTTCTTATTTCATAAACAGTATATACAGTAGTTGCAGTTTATGTCACTTCTACAAATCGCACAATTTTAAATTTCGCAGTGCCATCTATTAACAGTTAAGTACAAGTATTTTAAGTGTTGGCGTTACAGCACCTATTAAAAAAACTATTTACGAGATCTCTTTCAAAACCATTTTCGGTGGAAGTTTACATGGTAATGTACGTCATACATATTTTTGAGTTTTATCTTTAACAAACACAGATCCAAATATGCATAAAATACGACTTCAACATTTGGGCAGATTTCGCTAGCTACCCATTTGCTACTCTTGAACACTCATCTCATTAAAAGTAAATTGATGAATTTCGAATAACGTTGCGTACTAGCTGTAAATGTATTCAGAGTGCACTTCGGAGATTACATCCAGAAATTTCATGATTTAATTCTATCACTTATACTTTCTGCAACTAGGTAGCAGACGGACCATATCAAGTTCCAATTACTTATTTATTTTATTATTTATTTAATACTTTTTGCACAAAAAAATACAAAATACTAGAGAAGTAAAAATGCATAAAAGGCTAGCTTATTTCCAACTACAGAAATTTCTTCCAGCCAACCCAAAAAAATGAAACTGTGAAAATTAAATGGAAGGCATCGTGTACAAAACACCATTATAGCTATACTTAGAACAAATAAATTTAAAGTATGCAAAAAAATAAAACACATACAATTGTCATTATTTAAACATGTTTGTAGGATAATATGCATGCATTCGCGTGGCAAAATGCTAACGCGAATGCCAAAAAGTAAAGAAAGAAAGAAAGAAAGAGTAATAATTAATTTTATCCCAGTCGGGGAAAGGCAAAGGATCTGAGTCCATACAGCCACGTCTTCCGTATTAATAAATCTTTTTCTTGTTGTATATTTTCAATTCATGTCTTCCGTATTCATTCTTTATTTCAGTCATTGGTCACGAATTTACAAAGTCATGTCTGGTCTTGAGTAAAACGGTGGTTTCATTACACAAGCTCGTCTATGAGATTTGGCGGCAGCGAGGAAATTGACGTTACACTAATTTCTTCATGATTATTTCATTTGTGCACTTTCACTGAACAAAATTAAACTAATTCCCACCTAAATTAACCAATTTTACTCATGTTTTACACTAAATTCAATAATTGTGAAAAATATACGACCATCTTCATTCACGATGGCGCCAAAACTCCGAAAGAAAGAGTATGTTATTGTGTCAACGAAAAGTAAAGTACCTATTTATCGAAGCTATTTATGACATTTTAAGGGGAATACTATGACGTCCGAATGGAAACATAGAAATAGGAATATTAGAGGTCAATGGAATGGAAACCACTAGGCTTGTCAAATAAATAAATGTTATCACAGACTAGTTAGAAAACTACACGTTCAGACCGCCATCTGGGGAACATTGGCATTAAGCCGTATGTAAGAATGGAATACAACAACTAACATTTTTATTTCTTTTTATAATTGCAACTAAGCTAAAAAGCTACCTTTAGTCAAGTTTTAAAATAAAAAGACGGGTTGCACTCTTGGAGTGCCGGCAGAAATGAAAACTTGAATATTAACGTTGTGCATTTTGATATTTTGGAATGGTTAGGGAATAATTTTTCACGAATCGCTTTAATTTTCAGTATGAAAGTACTATCATTTATGAACAAATATTATTTTCATATCAATAACCTGCATTTGGCTGGACAAAAACTCGCTAAAGTAAGACCACGTGATGGCTAGGAGCGTCGTCATATTATCTGTACAACGAACATTGCTCGTCTACACATAAAGCTTATTTTCAAGATGGAACAAATAGAGCAATGTCTGTTGATGTTATACGTATCTGCTATCTGTGAGAATATAATGGTAAATAAATAAATAAATATCCCTCGACAAGACACACAAATTGAACCTAACCCCAAAGTAAGCAAATTATATGCTTGTGTTATGGGTGTTAGTCAACCATTCTAATACATAGAAATACTTAAATAGATACCAGAATATATTTAATATACACCCAGGCCCGGAAATGCAGACATCTAAATGTTCATCACACAAATGCCTGCTCCCGTCAGGAATCGAACCCGAGCCTCGCGGTTGTTCGATGTCGTTAGGCGTGTACGCTAGCCACTCGACCAACGGGGCGGTCAATGGTAGGTATTTTGCGGCGTATTATCCATTGCGCATCATATACTCTTGGGAAATATCTAAGCAATACAAAAACAGCAATGAATCTACGTATTATTTTAGATCTCGCGCCGTCTTATTCGCGCCTGCGCAGTACGCCGTCTTACGTTCTGACGATCTGACGTGAGTTTAGAAGTTTTCACCCATTCCAAAAAAGTGCGCAACGCCGTTAAAGAAGTTTTCACTTCAAAAAATGTCAGGTTATTCCACGTTTTTATTAATTTCAATGGGATTATGATAACAAAATAATCAATGAATTTATTCACATTTTATTTATTTTCTGTCAAAGACATTTCAATAATGCCATTTATAATAATTGTAAATGTAACATGATGTCTATCTAGGGCAATGCTGCTGCCACCCAGTTGCTCTGCACACCCGCATTTTTCATGACCTGTAAATAATATTGGATTAACGAATGCTATTTGAGAATGTAAAAATTGAGACATGACTGAATCCTCCGCTCAATCCGTTTCACTATCGAGCATTGCACCAAATCTAAAGATTTGTGCGTGCGTATCACTTTGATGCTTAGCACCTTGTGATTCTGAAGACATTTCTGATCTTCTACTGCACTTGCGTAGAACTAGTTATAACGGTTATCACCTAATAGATTCCAAATATGAGACTTTTCAACAAAATAGCGTAGTTACTGCTTGCGGTAGATAACGTCTCTGTGTTATCTCTCATGTCACGACTAGCCGAAGAACTAAGTCCCAGAATGTGATAGGTGGCAAGCCTATCGGCAACCGGGCACATGTTCGGTCCCGGGCAACGTTATTTTTATCAGGAAATTGAAAAAACAACATTCTTTTTTTTGCTTCCGGGGATCGAACTCGGGACCTCATGAAGTCGAGTCCTACCCCAGACCGTCATATCACAGAGGCGAAAGAGAACAAGTGCGAGTTTCGAGTAGGAGCTATGTACAAAAATTAAACAAAAGCTATACATACCAACTTACTCTTACCCAACTTATCCGTAATAACAATTTCATTTAAGTTTAAGTGGTGAACGGGCATGTCATACGAATGATCAATATGATGTTCTCTTGAAGTTACTTGGAGGTGGCTACTGGCCTCATCATCCAAAAACATATTAGTCTTTTAACTAAATAATAATAATAAATCTGTTTGCAACACTTGCTAACTCATACGGGAAGGAAAGAATATGTAGAATGTAAGAAATCGATTTTTGTTATTGCCCATTAAAGGTATTCTAAAAACTTAATAGTTATTTTTATACATATGAATTTAGAATTTTTAGCAATGTATAGTATGTAATAGCTATATTGTCTGGTTTTTAAATGTAGGTATTTACCTGTTTCTTATGGTTCGACGATTGAAGATGCCCAAACAAATTTTAAGTTTTTTACTAAACTATTGGACAAGGTTACAAAACACAATATTTGTGTGGCGGATAATAAAATACTTAACAAAACAAGAACCTCATGCTTTTGCAGATTAAAAGTCGAAACGAATTAAATCAAGGCAAACATTTTAGCAAAACAAATACCTATTCAATACAATAGCCTTACAATACCACGAAAATAAAAAAAATATCCTTCTTAGTGTGAGTGTGAACATAATATACTCACACTGACACATTTGTTTTAATTAATCATTCACCAGATAGCGGTAGTTTCCATAGGTTTCGAAAATCAGCAAAGAGGTTTCTCTTTTCCTTTATGGACAGTTACTTTACTCTTTGTACCTAGGTATTTAAATATTTTGAAAATTTGGAAATTTTCACTTTGACTTTTGCGTCAATCAAAATTTAACAAATAATGACATGTACATATACTTTTTAGTTTTTTTTATTTGTACTTTTTGGTTTACAATGACAGCTAACATCGCGTGGAAATATGACACTGTCATTCTATACGGTTGATTTTTTTTTATTTTCATTTCTTGGCGTGAATATTATTGAAGAATGCGGATATGTAATGTGATTTGTCAAAACGGTTAACATGAGGAGATGTGGTTTCACAAACCTACAGGCATGAAGTGAACTTATTTGGGTGTGGTAATGATGAACGAGGTGATTTACTTTCAGATATTTCTCTGGATCTCTATTATTCATGGCTACTTTATCGTGTGGCTCAATTCAATATTTCAACCTTTATTTCATTTATATTATAAATGCGACAGCTTACGACTACGCTTATTTATTACTATACTCGTTTGCACAATAGAAGGAAAAAAAACGGGTTGCACTCCGGAAGTGCCAGCAAAAGTGAAAACTTGAATATTAATATGATTTTTTTTGATATTTTGGAATGGTTGAGGAATAATTTTGCACGAATTGTTTTAATTGTCAGTATGAAAGTACAATCATTTATGTGGTAGAATACAATATTCATTTATTGCGCTATCGTACACAAACATGACAATACGAACATTTGCACAAGCTCCCGCGCCGTCTTACGATATTTCGTCTCACGAAATTTCAGGTCACGTGTCCTGACGCGAGTTTAGAAGTTTTTACCCATTCCAAAAAAAGTGCGCAACGCCGCTAAAAAGTTTTCACTTCAAAAAAAGTCTAAAAATACCTTTGCAATTTAAGAATATACCTAATATACGAATACGCTTACAAAAGCAAAAAATACACAAAAGTCCTTTTTTGGTATTTTTGGTATTAAGTAAAAAAAAGTAAAAAGTATTAAGTAGTTTATAAAAAAGTATCTTCACGCCCATATCTTCGACGAGGTAGGCAGAGGCACAACTACGGCGCCCCCGTCTAACCAAAGATACTAAGTCCCACAATGTGATAGCGGCAAGCCTATTGCCAACTGGCACATGTCCAATCCCGGGCAACGTCATGTTATTAGAAAATCGGAAATATACATTTTCTAATTTTGTTTGTTTACCGACCCGGGGATTGAACCCGTGACCTCAACAAGTCAATTCCAATGCCGGACCGTTAGACCACAGAAGTGACAAGTAATTTATTCTTTAATTTTCAGGTTTTCCATCAGTGTTCACCCCGTACGCTGCCCGAGGAGGAGTCCGTGGTGAGCGTCTACACCACACAGTCCACGACCGTGCACCAGCACCTGGACGTCTACCACCAAATCGCCAACA
>NJDC01004350.1:35020-51835 GCA_002245475.1 Calephelis virginiensis
GTTCTATCTTACAATTAATATATGGTGCTTTATCATCTTATTTTGGAACAAAATATAAATGAAGACTTATTTTATGGTAAACTTTAACTTATAATAAATAATTGATTTGTAAACCATTAGCTTAATAACAAACAATATTAAGAATTGATAAGATTGCAATGTTATTAGACATGAAACCATTATGACAGTAAAATAAGGTTGATTATATTTCATATTAATTTGTTGCCCTTTTGATTTTTAGGGTTCCGTAACCAACGGGTAAAAACGTACCCTATTACTAAGCCTGTCTGTTTGTCTGTCTCCTGGCTGCATCTCAATCGTAATAGCTAGAAAGCTTTTTTGTTCAATATGAAAAACGGTAACAGGTAGATTCAAATTTTCACAGAATATTTACTTATATTACCCATCAAAATAAATAATTAAATAACAATGAAGTAAACGTTAAAAAGGGGCTCCCATACAACAAACGTGAATTTTTATAATAGCTACGGAACCCTTCGTGCGCGAGTCCAACTCGCACTAGGCCGATTTTTTTATAAATATCAAAGATAGTGATGACCAATTTTGATCACACCCGGTAGCATGATTGCAAAGTCAGAGAACTTAAATGAACACTATTATACAGTACATTTAGTAAATAAAACTTAATCTAATTTCCATGAGCAAAAGCTATAAGCTAGCTAGTCCTAAAAAAATTTCAGAGATGGGAAATTCAAGACCTAGGTTTATTATTCAGAGGTTTTAGTCTCGATTGCCCAGTCGTAATCTTTATTTTGTAAAATGAACACCTAGACAATTTTGGTTATCACTGTGTTAATTTGGTATATTAGTCAAATATATATTATAACATGAATATTTTCAGACAACCAAAGTTATATAAATAATAGCGACTTCTTTATGCTTGTAATCTTAATTATCAATTTCTCATTAAACATTTTGTATATAATCTATTTTTGCATATTGTAAAAGAGTCATGTCGGAACTTTGTAAATGTTGTAGTACACTTTTGTATTCTGTAGATTTTTGTACTTATCTTAGAAAAAATAATAAGGATACATTACTAATTACTACATTTTTCGTTAACCTTACGCTCTTTCTAAATTCTAGTTTAGAAATTGCTAGAACAATTTTTGTTACTTTTTAACTAATTCTAGAGTGTAATTTGGATCAACTCCTAATCAGATTAAATTAGAGCGGTTGTATCCATGACTAAATTGAGGTCCATTTTATGCCGCGTCAATAAAGTGGAGGTCATAGGCTACTTTCTTTAACAAATCTATAGTTACGGCTAATGACAAAAGACAAAGAAGAGACAAAATTAGTTTTATTTCTTCCGATTATTAGATAGGGAAACTACTTTTCAATAATGCAGTTGAATGTTGGTTCACTGGTCACTTACATCTTTACTAAGACTAAGGACTAGTGGGTAGAGATATGCGATGTCTTCCTGCGTCCATAACCTCGATTGTGTATGGTAACCGGTAAACTTAATTCTTAACATTCCTCATGTTGTTGACGCACTAATACCATCTATAGGCGTCTTCTATAATGAGACGACAGATGACTTTTGTGTCGATAATATGTGAAAATATACAATAATTAAAAAAAAACTAAAAAAACGCGCTTTTAATGCTAATCGAACTAAAAAACTAGAAAATAAATTTTAATAAAGAGGAGTTTTATATTACAGTAGTTAAAAATCGAACAATCCATCATACTGAATCACCTCATAATATAATTAAAATAAAGTTTAAGTTATTAACAGAAGAAATCAATCCAGAAAAAAGCGTGTATGTTTATACATACAGCCCGACCTAATAAAAGCGTGTTAAAAAAACTCTATTTTTTTAATGAGATTGGGCTCGATACATCCTCTATTTTTTGCTGTAATGATATTGCAGTTTTAATATTAACAATATTTATTTAAGAAATTACTTATTAGTTTAATTAATTATAGTCCAACAGATCATACGTAACTGTTAGTATGTCTTTAGTATGAAAAAAATGTTATATAACTTAATATGTGTGGGTGTGCCATAAATTTTGAATAATAAAATTATTGTTTTTTTTTTTGTTTTCTATGACTTATGTTGGCTGAAAAGGTAGGATCGACCCATCTTCTAATCCGGCAAGTGCAACTATCAGGAAATTTGCTCATTGAGCATGCGACATTTACGCTAAACATAGTCTCTTACGCTAAACATGCTTCTCTTTTACTTTTCTTGATATTTAAGGGCAAACAAGCATACGGAATTCCTAATGGTAAGAAATTCACGTCGCCTAGAGACACCAAAGGTAATGGTGCATTGTCAACCTGAAGCCGGAATGTTAGGCCTCGAGCAAAAGTAAGTTTACTGGCTACCTTACCACCCACCCACTGAACCGGAACACGTCATGACGGTATGGCGGCAGGAATAGGTAAGGCGGTGGTACCAATCCTGGTGAGTCGCTGCGAAACTCTACCACCTAGTCAGATATCACGGTGTTCGTGACTTTTAGCCTATGCTCACTTTTTAAGAGCTGCCTGGCAGGAAGGCCGATGGTTTAACCTGCAAAGGAACCCGGAGCCCAAAGAACACAGGGGTTATAAACATACACAAAGATAAAAAAAATATCACCTATAAACACACGAAGGCGAAGATTGTGAGAAATAGATAGAAAAGTAGTAAGGTATAAATAATTATCTAAATATTTTATTGGTAATATAATCATAATTAGTCTTAATACATTCAAAATTTGTAAACCAACGGCTGTAAATATCTCAGCTCGGCAGAAAGTAGGGACTCGTCTTTAGCGAGCTCGGTGACCATCTCTCTGGCTCGGTTGTTGGCGTAGTCGTGCGTACAGTCGTGACGTTCCACCATCTTTGAAAGAGCCAAGCTGAGTTGCTCCCTGGCCCCACCTCCAGATGACTCTACCAGAGTCTTAATAACTTCTGGAGAGAAACCCTGTAAACACAGAAGGATAAGTTCCTACACACAATTTAGAAAACTTTTGCACTTTTCCAGAATATAATTTTTATACTTTTAATTTATAAAAAAAAGTGTGTGTGTGTCAGCTACGACGCACGATTGGAGTTTACTCCTTACGAACGATAATTATGACATTATATCGAATAGAAAAAAGGGTAAATGAACGCATCTGCTAAAATGATAAGAGAAACAAACATATATATGTAATTATTCGGATTATTACTTCAATAAAGCGTATTACATAAAGTATGTTACAAAATAATATAGATAACAAGTCGACTGCGTTTTATATTATTCGACTAATGTCAATGTCATACGTAACTCGACTGTGGCGGAGCCGAATGACGACCCGCTCGGGGCAACTCGACTTTTGTTCGGGCGAGATCGTCAGTCTTGAAGGAGAAGAAGATACTGAAGGACTGAAGCGGTACGACTTACATATGTTTGTCTCTTTCTACGTAACGCCTCAACTTTTCGTGTTACACTTGATTTTAATCCTCATAAAATTTCCGTACCGGGCCTTATAACTCAAATCGTTTCTTAAGGAGTAAACTCCAAAAATCAACAACAAATATAAATCTATCTTAATCTAAATGGAAATGTTTGATTGACATATGTCCTTATCTGTGTAAGACAATTCTTCAAACGTGCCTATATGCTAGATCATCTTCGAGGGTTGCAAAAATTTGTGGATCTGGTGGCTATGATTGCTACACTAATAGACTATAACTGATGTCAATAGACTGGTTACGATGATGCACAGGTTTTGTACATTTGCTATGGTATCTAATGACTTGACTTTCTTGAATTGTAAATAAACTTGAGATGGGCGTTGTATAGTTTTTTTTTTTTATAAAAGAGGAGGCAAACGAGCAAGTGGGTCACCTGATAGAAAGTGATTACCTCCGCCCACGGACATCCGCAACACCAGGAGTATCACAGATGCGTTGCCGACCTTTAAGGAATGAGGACGCCCTTTTCTTGAAGGTTCCTAAGTTATAATCGTTTGGTAATACCGCCCTCGGTAACTGATTCCACAATCAATGTAGCCTTTGAACTTTACTGTACTGTACCATAGCGTGCCATACCGTGCCGTACCGCACCGTATCGTACTGTATTGTACTGTACTGAACATTAGTGAATTCGTATTTACGTAGTCTCAACCAATTTCGAGGGATAGATCCGCTTTGGTTGTAAATTTTTAACCGCCTGCCGACTCAAAACAAGCGTTGGTATAAGTTTCATTTGTCTGCCTGTGTGTGTGCTTGTGTGTGTCTATCTATCTGTGACATCATAGTTCTTCAACGGTTTAACGGATTTTGATGCGGTTTTATTTATTTGAAGGCTTTCGTAATCGAGATGGTTCCTAGCCAAAGCTTACGGAGATTTAACCAGTCGTTCAGTGTCATCAGCTCATTTAGCTTATTTGTAAGCATCGGAATTGGGCACACTATGGGTATTTATAAAAAAAGTATCTTCACGCCCACATCCACGAAGAGGTAGGCAGAGACACAACCAGGGTATTTATTTCACTTTTATGCATGTGTAAGACCTAACAGTTAAAACACTAACGAATGTTTTTGCTAATTAACTGGTCTGATAATGGAGCTCGAAGATAGGCGAAGTAACCCTGGAGTGACTGATGGTAAGCCAATCGAGTTTGGACTCATTTGATTCATCTTAACAAGAACCTTTATTATTTTCTGATGACAAGGATGTGATGGATGAACTGGGAGTGGCTGATGGATCATAGTTTAAAAGTTACGGTATTAGGTATGTTTCGATTTTTTTTGCATTTCTTCTAAAGCGCATCAAAAAACGAACTTGACTTCTAGAGGTTACAGCTTAGATCCTAGGGTAAGGCAAAAAAATAATAAAACATATGTTTTTTCAATTTTCTAATAAAAATATCGTTGCTCGGCATTGGGCATGTTTGGCGATAGGTTTGCCACCTATTACGTTATTGGACTTAGTGTATTTGGCTAGTCGTGGGTGTCCCAGTTGTGCCTACCTGTTCAAGGATATATGCGTGAAGATAGTTTTGTCTCTTTCTCTTTCGTGAGAGATAAAAAAATTAAAGGCTTCGCGTGTGTAAACTCTGGGCTATAGATGTCAATGATATTACAACAAAAGGGTGAATGATATCCAAACAATATAAAGGTAAAGGGTATGTTGGAGGACCCGCAGTATCTCTGGAGGCTTGTTGAAATGTCGAGAGGCAATTTCGGGACACTTCAACCTTAAGTTAATATCCCGGGTATTGTGTGTCAATTCATATTATTGTGATGAAACTTTAACGCTATGATACATATTTTTTTTATAAAATTGGAAGACAAACAAGCAGACGGATTTCCTGATGGTAAGAAATTCAGGCCGCATAGAGGTGGGTGGTAAGAGTGCGTTGCCAACGTGCAGTCGAGATGTTAGGCCTGAGCAAAAGTAAATAAACCGGATATCTTAGCCTCCGATCCGTGTTTCATACATAAAACGGCATGTTTTTTAAACAGTTAAATTGTTTTCTGTAACCGTCTTGGGAAATAAGAGGAGGCTATATGTTCGCTTTCTAGTTTTTTATGTACGTTAATCGATTTCTGTCATTTCTGGATCAATTTAACAAATAAATAAACATTTTGTAAAATTAGTCCAGAAAAAACAAGTGCGGAAAGAACGCACTACCTAACTCGATCCCACTGGTCTAATTGCCACCAAATCTTCATCTGGCTATAGAATCCTATGCAAATCAAATACTCGACTTCGGTTACTTACGTCTTTTGTGATTTAAGTAACCGAAGCCGTTTTTTGCAATTTTAATGTCCTTTTATTATTTCTATAATATATTAATATGTGAAGAAAAAACTTTGTTTCTGTTTTGGTAGAGAGAGATTTGAAATTTAACATGACTGTAATTGAATTTTGAAAAGGAGAGCGGAAATGAGATTTTTTTCGGATTGAAATTGTTGCTAAACTAATGGGATATCTTACCGGCAGACTACAGAAATTTAATCTTTATTTAAATTCGTATCTTTTCAACAGTTTGTCTTGTCTAATAATAATAATAAATAAATATCCCTGGACAAGTTACACAAATTTAATCTAACCCCCAAAGTAAGCAAATTATATGCTTGTGTTATGGGTGTTAGTCAACGATACTAATACATAGCAATACTTAAAAAGATACCAGAATACATTTAATAAACACCCAGACCCGGAAATGCAGTCATCTAAATGTTCATCACACAAATGCCTGCCCCCGTCGGGAATCGAACCCGAGCCTTGCGATTCGTCGATGCAGTTAGGCGAGTACGCTACTAGACCAACGAGGCGGTCAAAATCATTGTCTGGAAAATCAATCAGTATTTTAAAACAATTAATGATTTAGTAACTTTTAATTGCAATTACTAATTAAATATTTAACGAATTAAAAACCATTTGTATGTCTACTCGAGAGAAACTTCAGGAAAATGAAAATGTATGATTAAAAGAAATGATTTCGATTCTACTTACACTATAATCAGAAAGCTTCTGCTTCTTCGCATCTCTGCTAAGTAAATCATACAGCAACAGTAGCCTTAAGTTGGAAGAAGATAATTTTCCTTTCGGGGACACTTCCATTGGATTGGCCCTCAAACCTTCCCATACATCCACCAGTCTGTCATCATCAGGGTCGTTAGCCATTCTTATCATTTCTCGAACGTTTTGCGACAAATACTGCAAGTTCTCTTCGTCTAGTCTATCTGACCGACTAGAGACTTTCAAATCTTGATCAAACGGAGGCAAGAATTGTGGACTATTTGGTGTAGGTTCCATGATTGGCTTAACTTCTTCATTGTGTGCAGACAATAATGGTTCTTCGGTCTTAGTATTCTGAGGTTCTAATATCGTGTATTGGGAATTGTGTTCGAGGGGCAAAAGCACGTAGTTTTGGTCTTTTGGGAAGATTCTCTCTGAGGGTTTTGGAGGTGTTGGTGGTGCGTATAAACCTGGGCGATGGAATGGTGTAGTCATTTCCCTGGAAATTATAATTGTAAGTTTGAAATTGAAATCAAGCATTTTTCACATCTGTAATAAAACTTTTAAATATTTTTATACATAATTTTAAATATACATTTTTTATATTTTTTTTTCAAAACAGATTTATTTAAAAATCCAAAACGGAACGGAATCCATATATTTTTTTCGGTTTATTTCTTTGTTCAGTTTTCACGCAAAAACTGCTGAATGAATTTTACTAAACATAATTATATGTGTTTCCAAATAAATATCATATTTATAACCCTGCGCAATATTTTCCTTTTAATATAATACATATAATATACAATAAAGATTCCTTTTACTATGGTATATTTAAAACAAAAAGCCAAACCACAATAAGTCGCTTCAAAGTGTTATTATACAACGTCACAGACAAAATAAATCAAATAATAGAATGTTATGAATTGCATGAAATGGGGTTAGATACATACAAAAGAGGATAGTATTGCTATATGGAATCGGAGATATACATACTGTTGTCGTGGAGTGGTAGATTTGGGTGGGGGGATGTCATCCTTGACCTCGAACGCCATCTGGTCTGTAAGGTGGGCGATCACCTGCATCGCCACCGGCAAGTACGAGTCCGATAGCTGGACTTGCTGTTTTAGAGAATTCACCTGAAAATTTATATCAATACCAAGTTAGTGAATGAGGGAATTATTGGGTGACATAGTGCACCAACAATTACAGTAGTAGGCAGTGTCGCTGTTGTCTTCATATGTATGACATCTCTAGTGACGTTGTTTTGTAGTTGCACTGGTTTGAGGCAGCTCTACCTATCATTATGAATTTCTTTTATTCATTATTTGTAAGTACGGAAAAGGGAATAATTTATGACCTCTAAGGTATATTATTTCATATTGCTAGTTGATAATAAATGTATTACAATTTTTCAACTTCAAGGTATTTTTATTTTAGCACTTGCCCTGTGCTTGGGATAAATTTCTATAAATTTTAAAGAACGAAAAAATTTCGCCCAGACAGGATTTGAACCTGTACCAAGTCTCAAGCTGACGATTGCTCTAACCATTTGAGATACGGAGGACTCAAAGCCCATGGCGAAATTTTTAATTCCTTTCTTACCCGTTGACGCGGGTTGTTATCCTGTAGATACAGAGTTCTGAGTACGACGAAACGAAAGGTTACAGGTTCAAATCGTGTCTAAAGCGAAATTTAAAAAAAAAAGTATCTTCACGCCTGTATCCCCGAAGAGGTAGGCAGAGGTACAACCAAGGCATTTCCAATCCCAACCAACATTTTTTTTTTAATTAGAAAATTGGAAAAATCCAATTTTCTTTATGTTGGCCGACCCGGGATTCGAACCCAGGACCTCATGCAGTCAAGTCCGAGACCCGGACCGCTAGACCACAAAGGTGAAATTTTTAGGTTCTTTAAAATTTATGGAAAGTTTAACTTCAAGTTACTCAAAGTTAGCAGTTACACAACGGCGGTCTTGATTGCTTATGCGTCTAAGTTATAGTCGGCAGTCAAAATAAATGCTTATTACGATTACATAAACTGTATTTAAACAAAATAAAATTGTATCTTTATGAGGCAGGCAGTGGTACAACCAATCCATGACTAGCCGAAGACACCAAGTCCCACAATGTGGTGGCAAGCTTGTGGCTAATTGAACACATATTCAATCCCGGGCAACGTTATTTATATTAGAAAATAAAAAATACACATTTTCTAATATTTTTTGATTCGGGGATTAAATCCGGATTTTAACTGGGATTGTGTCATATTTGGAAGATACAATAAAACTGTATAAAAATGGTAATTACTCATGTTACTAATGTTATGGCGCCAGGAATAGATAAAAGTCATAGGTGTGAAGGACGAATCATCACAGAATTCTACTGGATGGTTACCATCACGGTGCTAGAGACAAACTTCAGCGTTATAAAATTTCTTGGAAGTATTGTCAAATAATTTATATTAAGATTAGACAATCAAAAACACACATTATATTTAATAGCAGCAGCCATTTAGAAATTAATCAATTAGCCTGTTTTCTTAATCGCAATCTATTAATATATAATGAAGGTAGTTAATGACTGCTTCGATTTTATTTGTTCTTAATAATAATAAGTTGTGCTAAATGTAAGAGAATTCTCCCTCGAGGGTGACAATGGAGAGGGGTAGAAGGGAGGTCACCTTTGTTAAAGGATTTCTAGAGAAGTGCCGGTAAAAGGACTGAATTATTAATTCGATTCAAATGACTTTCTTATAATCAGATAAATGATACAAGGTTAATTCAAAAGTTGCTTTTTAGGCTGTTTACTAAACAAACTCAAATGAAAACAAAACTTAGAAATGACGAAATCGTAACATTTGATACTCAATACCCTCTGCCTACTCCGCAAGGAAATCCGCGTGAATTCAAAAAATATATTTTAATTATCAAGTTTTACCCTACTTTGCCATAAACTACTACCGTTTCCAAACAAGTCTGGAGAAGACACGGCGAAACAAGCTCCCTGGCAACCAGAACTATTCTTATTTAGCTTAATTTCCACGTTTCCGAACCTAGCCAGTCAGGAGAAGGCAAAAAAATCATTTCATCTAAAAATAGATTAAAAATGTTAGATATAGTGAAGTTATAATGTAACAGCTTACCAGTGTGTGTCTGCTGGCTTGTAGACATATTGTGAAGAAAATAATCCGCCCCAACATCGTAACTGAAACAATCAAGGTTTTCAATTATTAAAGTGACAACGTCTTACAATTCGATGGAGCCGACTGCACGCACTAAAAACATGACCATGCGGCGTTATCTGGCTTTGAGGCGTTCCATTTAAGGCTTGAAGTGCAAGCGAAAGCGCGGAACGAGCGACAAAGAGGCACAATCAACCTCCGTTGTTATGACGTTGTCACGTTCAACTATCGTCACTAACCGCCTTTACAGACAAATAGCTTTTTTATGAATTACGGATATTAAGGTCAAGTTTCAATCTGATAATCAAAACTTATTTTACATCAAGGAATGTAGGAAGAGAGCGTCTACTGCAAGGTTGAGTAGATCTTAAATACTAAGTGCACCTTTGGAATTTGTAGATCTTCCTTATCTTCGAAACAACTATTAATATGAATAAACTTTATAAATTAATGATAAGGCTACTCCTTTGAACCAAGCTAAAAACAGCGCAGACATATATATTTCTTGAGTACCATATGTATGTTAAAGGCATGATCGCCAAGTTAATTTCATTTTCAAGTGAAACTTTTATTACATCGTCTCATTTTTTTGGTCTGTGTGTCGCATGTCGCGTGACGATGACGTCAGAGCAGCCGAGGCCAATATGGCTGCGTCTATAGTTATAGAACAAGTTTCACTTTTACCGTGGTTTCATAAAACCACACAATACTTTTTTTGTAGTACATCTATGACATATAAGGACTACGACTTTCTTTTAACAAAAAAATCTACAGACTTTTTCTCCGTCTTGCTTAGTGTGACAAGTACTAATATAGAATTGTCCTTCTAGCGCCATCAACTAATCCAAGCGAATGCCATCGTATCGTATGTATCGTCATTCTATCCCACAAAGTTTCCAAAACTGTTACAGCTAGTGTTGTTCATTCCATTCGCTAGATTTCTTATTCGTAAGTTTTTAATAACAAAAAAATAATGACAATAATGTAGCGGTACAATGCTGGATAGTAGATAAAAAGTTTTTCTTATTATCATGTCAATGACTATAATCAGAATTGTGTATCTATAGGACATAACTACCCGCGTTAACGGGTTAGAAAGGAATTAAAAATTTCGCCACGGGACTTGAATCCTCAGTAGCTCAATTGGTTAGAGCATTCGTCGGCTTGAGACGAAAGGTTACAGGTTCAAATCCTGTCTGGGGCGAAATTTTTTCTTTCTTTAAAAATTTATAGAAAAAAAGACTATAATCAATATTTATTATTAACATTCGGCCCTCGTCACTCTCTGCCTACTTTGGTGTGAAGATGAGTAAATAAGTGAATGCAAAACTGTATCTGTCTGTCTCTCATAGATAAACGGCTGGACCGATCTCGATGAAATTTGATATGTCCGTATTTTACAACCTGAATTCAAACAAGTCACAGGTAACAACTAGTCATATTAATATATGTAATAATATTTTTTTATAACTTATGAAAGCAAAGAAGCACAAGGCTATTATATTTGATATTTTCCATCGTCGGCGCTTGGTAAAACTTCCAAATATTCATATTTTTAAAGAAAGAAACACTTGTACTGTTTTACTTATCACTTATAATTTATTATATATTATATATTTTTAGCCCTGATGATGCTGTATAAGCGAAACCGGTAGGCTACTAATTACAAAGTAATAAATTATAAGTGATAAGTAAAACAGTACAAGTGTTTCTTTCTTTAAAAATATGAAGCACAAGGCTGTCCTGGTGGTAAGAGATAGTCGTGGTTTATATACATCATGGATGTTATAGGTGCATCACAGTTTTGTGGCCGTGGGGTTAGGCAATTATGCAAGTCTACCGGCTACACTACCCACTGGACCGAACATCATTGTGGCAGCAGTGAATGAGAGAATGAGCACGGTGAATGAGTTGCAGCACTCTATATAGGTTGAAGGCGGTTGGTCTATTCTACTCGTACACAGATTACCAGAACTAACACGGGCACAACAAAGAAACAAAAAACGACGGTTTGCACTCCGGGAGTGCCGGCAGAAGTGGAAACTTGAATATTAACGTTGTGCATTTTTGACATTTTGGAATGGTTAGGGAATAATTTTGCACGAATTTCTTTAATTATCAGTATGAAAGTACCTACTATCATTTATGTGGTAGAATACAATATTCATTTATTGCGCTATCGTAGACAAACATGACAACACGAAGAATCGCGCAAGCGCCCTGCGCCGTCTTACGAATTTTCGACCAGGTCACGTGTCCTGACGCGTTTTAGAAGTTTTCACCTATTCAAAAAAGTGCATAACGCCGCTAAAGAAATTTTGACTTTAAAATATACGTAGAAATAGTTTTTATAACCCAAGTATTGAGATTTAATAAAAACTTATTTAATAAGAAGTTGAAATCCTATTATCATCCTATTATTAATCCTATTATCATATCAACCCAAGTATTGAGATTTAATAAAAACTTATTTAATAAGAAGTTGAAATCCTATTATCATCAATGTGACAAAGAATCGGCCAATTCTGAAAGTAAGCAGGCTGCAATAATGCGACTTTATTGCTTGTCGTAAAAGTAAAGGCGCCGGCCAACATTGACAATATGGCGCACCAATATCAAGAAAATGTCACGTGTATGATACTTGGCGAAGAGGGATGTCTATTCCAAATAAGCTGTTTATCTCAGCTTCATATCGCAAGTTTGTCGGTGACTTATTTAACTAAATAAATTTATAAACTTTGGGCGAAAATAGCTAATTTTTAAGAGTTAAAAAAACGAGGTTTTCAATTTGGCCGGTATTTTTTTATGTATGTACAAAGATTTCGCTGAGGTTTCTGAACCGATTTACGTAATTCTTTTTTTGTTTGATGTGGAATAGTTTTGAATTGCTCACATAAAAATTTGATTCAGGTAGGCAAATGAATTTTTATTTATGAGCATTTTTTATCTACTTTCGCCTATCCTTTTATATTTTTATTAAATTAAATCATACCACCAATTGACTAAAAACTATTAAATAAAAATAACCACGTTAAAAAACCGACTTCTAAACTAAAAAGTAAAAAAAATAAATAAATATTTTATGTTAAAACTTAAAGTCGGTTTTTTTAACATAGTTATTTTTATGTAGTAGTAAAATTTATTTTAAATTGTTTCAGTGTCTGTCGAAAAGTTTATCTTTTTCAAATATTTTGACAACAAAACTATCTAAAAGCTATTTGACGCAGCGTTACCAGTGTGTTATTACCATGTTATTACCATCGACCATACGTTATTACCTAAACTCGAATAATATTTTAATTCCGCCCTTAGTATGAAAAAAGAAAACCAATTTTTGAAGGGGATCTAGACTGGTGTAAACTTGATTGTTAATATTGCATCTATCTGTCAGAACTGTAGATTTCATCCAAATTTAAAAATAATCGGAGATGTAAACAAAGTTTATCCGAGGGTAATCTATGTTGGAGAGCGTGTTATTCGTCTATAATCCCTATCGTCTAGTATAATCACCTCTGTGGTCTAGCGGTTCAGGTGTTGAACTTGACTGCATGAGGTCCCGGGTTCGAATTCCGGGTAGGGTAACAAAAAAATTGGGTTTTTCCAATTTTCTAATAAAAAAAGTTGCCCGGGATTGGATATATGCCCAGTTGGCGATAAGCTTGCCACCTATCACATTGTGGGACTTAGTCGAGGGTGCCCTGGTTGTGCCTCTGCCTACGTCTTCGGGGATATGGGCGTGAAGATACTTACTTACTTCAGGGATACTTATTTTATGTGATATGGAAATCCAATAGTGACACTCTTTGATAGCAAACTTATCACAATTTGAATATTTTCTAGATCTACCTAAATCGTTGAACTATTCCGAACAATATAACCATAGATATTTCTAGTTTATCAGTATTTATGTGATTAGAAACCAAAGGGTCTTGAATGTAAATGTAAATCCAATGAAAGCCACTGCAATTGAAACATTCTAAGATATCCAAATAGAAATTTAGGTCTTTCAAGATATATCTCGCAGGCCCAGACACCACGACCTTTCTCTCGCTGCAACATTATCAGTCCTGTAGTTGTCCTCGAAACAGGGCGGCCTAACGGTTTCAAATGTAATTGCTAATGGGATCAGACTTTCCAATACTATCTACAAATATTTGTACCAGTTAGTACCAGCAGCGTAGATTGCTGGAAAATTCTAAATCTCAAATAATCGATATATTTATAATCTTCATCGAAGGTCCCGTACCTGACGTTGGCTTAATAAGTCGTGAAAAGCGATTGAAAGCCATATTTATAAAAGAAGAAGAAGAGTCTTTAACGAAAGCATAAATATACGTGTTGAAGTTGTTACAAAATTAAGTAAGCATTCCAACATATTCTACCACATTGTGGAGTGCAAATATTTTAATACTAGCTGCTACCTGCGGCTTCGCCCGCGTTTTCAGAGAAACCCGGTGTGCGCTCGGCATTAAAAATAGCCTATATGTTAATCCAGGTCACAATCTATCTGTCTTCCAAATTTCAGACAAATCCGTTCAGCCATTCGAGCGTGAAAGAGTAACAAACATCCATACATCCATACTTACAAACTTTCGCATTTATAATATTAATAGGATTTGTAAATAAATATTCTAAAATTAAATATTACCAAAAACATGCAAATATACACAATGAGCTTCAGGTGATGACAGACTATTAATTTAAATACAATGAATTTTATACAAGTACACAATTTGATACTGTCCTCGATTACTCAGGGTTTCCACCGTGTGATTCAGACTTAATAACCATTAGGCCACCTCGAGAACATGCTCTTTTAAATTAAAACAGTATTTCTAAAGTCGGTTCACAAATTAGGACTAAATAGATTAAAATTCATAAAAAAAAGTAGCCGGACATAAAACCTTCTTTGAAAGTCGGCTAAAACAACGTGACGCTCATTGAGACTCTTTCTTCTTTCTTTCTTTAGGTTTTGGTCTTCAAGTTAGTATTTAGCCATTAGTCAAGTAGAAATTTGCATCAAATTTTATATCAATTTCAATTATTTTAATTAGTCATCAGTCATAAGTAGTCAGGAAGTCATGTCAGGCTCTTGGGTAAAGCGGTGGCTTGTTTACTCAAGCTCATGTAATGAGATTTGGCGGCAACGAGGAAATATACGATACGCTAATTTCTTCATGATTATTTCATTTGTGCACTTTCACTGTACAAAATTGTACAAAATGCCAACAAAATTGACTAATTTCACTCAATATCAACACGAAATTCAATAATTATGAAAAAACTTCGACCATCTTTTCTCTCGATGGCGCCAAAACTGACGTGATATTTTTTAACTAGGTTCAGCGTTGTATTACCGACGTTTAGAAATTCAAATTTAATTTAAAAACTCACGTTTAACCAAATCGGATCTTCTTGCTCAGTGTTCATGAGCTTTTGCTACACATTATAACATTCAAGTTTGCTTGCGTTTTGTGCCCCATTGAGGCTCTCTTACTGCTAACAAGAGGGTTTTATATGTTTATTTAGTTGCCAGTTTGATTTTTGTTCGCATTTCAGAAAAAAGTACCTATTGTACCATAAGGTACTGAAGGAAGCAGGTTTTATTTCAAAACTAGGGCAATGTCAAACTGCAATTTTATTGTGTGTTAGTTTTTTAGCGTTCAATATTATTATTAAAATAATTTTGAGCACAGCAATATTTTAAAACCTACCTTAAATATTCTAACTTGGATTGAAAATTTGAAATAAAATATAATTATTTAATCAAAAGATGTAAATATGTTAAGTATGATTAAAGATAGATAGTAGGTATATATTATACAGTAAGTCTGCATTTTTAGTTTCGGGTTTGGTTGAAAAAAAATCTTTTAAAGATAAGCTTGCCTTTTGTAAATTTCACATATATATTTATGTTATAACTGTTTTATGTACAACAAATAAATAAATAAACTAAGGTAGTAGTTCAAAGTATTTTACTAACAGGTACTATGCAATAGCTCTCCCAGAGTGGTATAAATATCTTACCTATTTCTACCAATACTCAATATTGTTGTGTTCTATGCTGGAGAGTAACTAAGATCTCAATCGTAAGCGATAATTTGCCGCAAACCATCGGGTCTGTTAGTTATTTTGTGACATAAAAAAGCAAGACTTTCATTGAAAGTCCGAGCAAGCAAGTTTACTACGTAGGTATGGACAGTTTGTTGCCAAATGTTGCATATTTAGTAATAGCCGTCAAACGAGATCCGCCGTGAAGGTTAAGGTTACTAGAGGTCGATCGTTTGATACCAACGACGAATCACAATAATTTGTTTATTCCAAATATTTTACATAATTTATGTTATGTTATATTACATTCTAGATATAAAAGAGATCATACTACTTCGTACGTCGACTATCGTCTTTTTCCTCGAGGAAAATTTCTCAGGACAGATTATGCCAATTTTTAAATCCAATGTTACTTATATGTAATTACGAAAACGAAAAGTATTAACAACAAAAAATATTTAGAATTTTAAAACAAAGTTTTTTGAAAAATGTTTCTTCATTATTTTATATCAGGATAATCAGGGCGTCACTTTAAAAATAAACATATGTTATTAATTTGAAAGTTTTGTATCCCAAAAGCTATGTCTACATATTGAACATTTTCCAGGTTTTTGGGATTGCTCCATTATGTTGGTTGTAAGTTAGTAAGTCTTGTCTGTCTGTCTGTGTTACCGGAAAATTATGAAAAATCTGTTTAATTTTTAGACATCGTTTCGGAAATCTTTCGTATTTAAAAGGCAGAAATCCCACAATATATAAGTTTAATGTTACTTATTCTGTGGTTTTATTATGTTTAATATTTATGATCAAATTGATCGGGTTCTATCCGAAGGTGGTTAAAAATCTCAGAAACTCTCATGTTTGTATGAAAAGAGTAATGAATGTGGAAGCAATTAGGTAGGACTGCAAGGATCGTAATTTTTGGCACTCGGTACTTTCTGCCTACCCCGTAAGGGACTTGGTGTGAAGAGAAGAATGTAGGATTTTACTATGATTCACCGCCAGTGATCAAATAAATCTGGGTAGGTCCTACTTCCATATGAGAAATACTATGCTTAACACACCGAGCAGGTGAAGCTATGAGTGTAGGTTATCATAT
>NJDC01004351.1:14230-33055 GCA_002245475.1 Calephelis virginiensis
TATGTATGCATGTACGTATGTATGTATGTATGTGTGTATGTATGTATGCATGTACGTATGTATGTATGTATATATGTGTGTATGTATTTATGTATGTATGTATGTATATATGTATGTTTGTATGTATGTATGTATGTATGTACGTGTGTGTGTATTAGTATACATATACTAATACACACACACACACACACACACACACACACACACACACACACATACATATGTATCTATATATTCATCTATGGTGTCTCTCACCATCAGCCTTATATTTATCCGCTAACCTCTCACATAAAAAAGTGGTCCCCGTGTTGCAGTTGTGTAGTACACAACACACAAGGTCACAAAGTTTTTAATTTTTCTAATAAAAACAACTGAACTGATTGGAAAATTGCCCATTTGGCGATAGGTTTGCCAACTACCACATTGTGGAACTAAATATTACCTTCGGCTAATATCGGATTGTACCTAGCGTGCCTAACTTCGAGACAATGAGCGTGGAGACAGTAATTACGTATAGGTGTGATGAAAATATTATCTATTTTAGTTGGACGGTTGCCGTGCACAGAATACATATACCTACCATGTTCCAACTGTGTAGTCTTAATAGTTTAAGAATATAGTGGCTCTGACATACATACGGACGGACGGACATGTCGAATAGATAAGATGACCGCTTTACGCCATTCGTTTACGGAACCCTAAAAACGTTCACATTCCTATGGTGCTTACCAAAGTAGGTATAAGTGGTGCCATCATATTCCCTGTGCACGACGCAAGTGTGCACAGGCCGAGTAGAGAACCTCGAACGCTAGTAGGAAACAGTTCCATGGTATATGTTACTATTCCCGTATAACATGCCGCTATTCCCATTTTCCCAAGCAAAAACAGCGTTAATTTTAACCATAAGTATTCTGAAAATAACAAATTAATGTCAGTTCTATCTTATATTCGATATGGCGTTTTAACACGGTTTCATTATTTTGGTGTGTATCTATGTAACGGGATCTCAGAAAGTATTATTATCCACCCTAAAAGTTCAGATTGAATGAAACTTTACACACTTACAAAAGATAGTCGAAATTTTGTCGCAATTATCGAATGACGTGTTTATATTGAATGAAATCAGTCAATTTTGGTGGCATTTTGTACAATTTTATTTGGTTAAAGTGCTTAAATGAAATGATCATGAAGAAATTAGTATATTTTGTATTTCTTAGTTGCCGCCAAATATGGTGTCACATCCACAATGTATATTTCCATATTTGTCAATATTTGGATTTTCTTACGTCAAAAAATGCAAATTGTTTACCAATTCGACGCTTCGCCCAAGTTGAATTACAAGTAAAGTAAATTGAATTGAAAACAGTAATAATGTTGTACTTACGGGTTGGTATAAAGTCGATAGAAACGCAGGTTGTACCACAGATGATAAACCCATATATCAATGGTAACCTTCTTCCAAACTTATTCATCAGAAACAGAGATAACAGTTCCCCAGGATACGACGCTACAGCAGCTAGCAAAAAGTTTGTATATTTATTGCCAGGTAAGTATACAGAATTTACTAATAAACTGTAATATATAAAGGCTACCGAAAATCTACAAATAAAGCCCATAGCAAAACGCTTAATCATATTAGCAGAAGTGAACACTTCTTTAAATCCTTCCCTTTTTAATTCTTTATCTAAATTAAACATTTGTTTTAGTTGATTGTCATCTATTTTCTCAAACTCTTGCTCGTTTAATTTGACATTATTCATTTTTGCCATCAAAGTTAAGGTTTTCTTAGCATCATCGACCTTCCCATTTAATATCAACCAACGAGGACTTTCTTTTACGAGAAATAAGAATGAAATGAACAAAATACATGGACTGTAAATTATTAATATAAGAGTTTTCCAATTTTTTGCCACCATTCCCAAACATGCATACAACGCTTCACCAGTGTAAATGGAATATGCAAATATTACTCCAGAAAGCAATCTATGTCTTCGGGTACTGATTTCGATCACTGAAAAAAAAGAATGAAATATAAAAATGTGTATTAAAAAAATTATGTCCAGTATCCAGCGAATAACACTGAATCTGTGATTATCTTATAGTATGAAGAGGTACAATTTGTGTAGGGAAGCAAAAAACGCAAATTTAGGAGTGCAATTGTTATACTGAGTCGAGTTATAAGTTCTGTCACATGTTTATTGTTAAACAATAATCACCTGTTTGTTTTTAGAATAATTATTGATTTATTAAAATAAACTGAACAAAACGTGCCTTTTTACGTTAATTACGTTTACTCAAAATAAGTCCCGCGTTTTTTAAAACAGGCCTTCATTCTACGCGGCCAGTCGTCTATAGTAGCACGCACGAAGTCCATGTCAATACCGACAGCTACTTTCATCAGGGATGCCTTGAGTGACTCCAAATTGAGATGAGGTTTTGAGCAGGCCTTCTGCTCCAAGTCTTGCCATATTTTGTAATCCAACGGATTCAAGTTTGGACTGAAAGAGGGCCAGTCTTCGTGGCGGATGAAGTCAATTTCCAATAACAAGAAAATAAAATAAAATTTCATATGCAGTCAGCCAGTTTTACGTGCTTCTCGCTCTTTGGGCTGGCGCAGACTCTTGGCGGCGTTCAGACTTATTGAACATGGTATGAGAAACAGGTACTAAAAGGTCCGTGAGCACTGTGTTTTGATACACAATCGCATTCGTTTTACGCCTTTCTCACAAAAGTGTACCTCAGTTAAGCCCCAACATGAGATCTTAACCAAACAATGACTGGGGATGCAAAATGGCCTCGCTGGACACGCGGAATACGATGGCTTGCTTCGTCACTGCTGTGGGCATATATCATTTTGTTTGTTATAGCTCTCCTCTACAGCAAAAACTTTTCCTCCGAAATAAGAATTTGACGGTGCTTTTTTCTTGCGTACTGCTTCAACAAAACGCGGAATCTCTTCAGTCACATGTCCATTATCGACATCCAAGCGACATCCTGTTTTTCTGCGATAAGCTCGTAGTCCTAAGTCTTTATTCAACACATTTTTGAATCGAATTGAAACACATCTGAATGGCTAACAGTTTCTGCTTGCGCATGGGATTTCTAAAAATTCGCGCCTTCACACCTTTTACCACTGCTAATGTCCAAAAAGTACCAAGACGACCGCTTCTTTTTCTGTCTTACAAACTTGAGTCCTCATTATACCGTTTGACGTATAATCTTCTAGTTAAATTAATTTTTTTAGTATGTCGCAAATATGAGTTGGTGTTAAACCACACGATGCAGTGGATAACTACGACATGGTCTTCTTAAAGCGTCCACTCCATATTTAACAGTACGTTAAGTTAAAAAAAACACGTACTTTTTCTCACAAAAGATTCTAAATTCAAATCAAGAAACATTTTTATAGACAGCATTTTTAATTGAAAAGTTTTTATTGTGGACAGAACTTATGACCCGACTAAGTAATTAATGTATGGAATAGCCAAGACCCAAGCAGTTCACCTAATAGTGAGAATATCACTTCTAAATCGTGTATGTTTTGAATTACAACAGACTGATATTAAAATAATTTTCAGTATACCGGTTTAAAATCATTTTGTCTGATAAATTACACTTGAAAAACTGAAAGGCAGAGTATGATTTTTTATAATATGTGATTTCAATTGCGGTTAAGATGAAATATTTATGAAGATTTATATTATAATCATTTTAAAACCATGTAGTGATAATTTAAAGTTATGTCCCAAATCAGGATTTAAATGTGAAATGCGTTGCAAATATTGAAATGAAATATTTACATTGACAACTAATGAATAACAACATAAACTAAATACATAGGCTATATAATTAATTATGTTTTTATTATTAAATTCACAAAAACTACACAACAGTAAAGCCTACTCAAATTTAAAATTGCTATGCTTATCATGCGCAGCAAGAGCAACATTTACATTTTATTCTAGGATTGTTTGCACTATTCCATAATACTTCACAAAATTTTCACCAATTTTCGTGAATTTTCTCTTTCTAATCCCTGTTGTAAAAAGGGTGTTATAAGTTTGACGTGGCTGTGGCATCATAACTTTTAAATTATTATATACCTTAGTCAATTTTTTTAGACATTTTAATGGTACAGACGCACTCTCTAACAATGGACCGTAAATAATAAATGTAGCTTATTTAAATAATCAAAAGGTGATTCTGTCAATATTTTTTTGTAAGGCAGTATGAATGAAGATTATTTTGAAATTATAAGTATGAATATAAGAAAAGGATATAACAATATTTACATAAAACTGATCCTGATGATAGAACTCCGCCAGATACGACTGACTCCAAGAATTCAAAAACCACATACATTGGATATGAAGTTGCCAATAATTTTAAATTTCCTATAAAACAACCCACTGCACATATTGACAGAGTCATTTTGCGTCCATACCTAAAAAAAATCGACCAAAAAATTAGTGAACATACATTTTTTTTTAGTTGGATAGTATTTTAAATAAATAAATCATAATAGTTACCATTAAATAGGTAACTGTCCTGAAATAAATTTAAATTAAGCATGAATATAATGCCAATTAAAGCTTGTGATCTTCCTAAGGCAATGATTTTTAAAAAACCCTAATACGGTCAAAATAATTGGCCTGTTTCATTATTTTTGAACATTTTGCGGGTTTTTTCAATTTTTTTTAATTACTTTTGTTCAAAAACCGCTACGTCAGACACACTCGACACCTATTACATCAGCAATTAGAGAGGTAGTTTACTAGGAGGAGGACCGCCTATACTTTCTCTCTAACATTTTAATATATTGCAATTACGTTCATGTTTTACCTGATGGTAAGCGACCACGGACATCGGCAACACCGATTGAGTACGCCCTTTTATTAAAGGTATCTGAGTCGCATCCGTTTGGAAATACCGCCGCTGGTAATCGGTTCCATAAAAGTCTAGTACGAAGTAAACAATGTCTTCTGGATCGCACGATAGAGAATTGCCTTGCATCAAGGCGGTGATTATGAAACTATAGGCTCTGTCGCGATATCCGAAGATGAAGCTGAGCGGCTGGTATAAAGCCAAACACTTCTTCGGAATATTCCCCGCGATTATCAGATTTTATAAAAAATATAATACAGACATATTATGCGTTATTTTTACCTGTCAGCCATCCATCCTGACACAACCATCGCAATTATCATTCCTATTCCGTGAACTGTGCCGACCAAATTTTGTTTCCAGAGCTGACAACCAAGATTCAACTGTAACAGAAATTTTAATTAATTTATCTTGGTCTTATATGACAATATAGCAATATTATTGAAATGACACCTAGTGCCAATGCAAGGAGACGATATTATTTTACACACAACAAAACCGCAGTCTAAGGTACAGAATTAGCAGCCATACTGCTTAAAGGAGTAAGAAATTAAATGAAAGTTTGTATATACACTTCTACTACGAATATAGACAGAAAATCTGACCAAACCTGAGCGTCGCGTGGCTTCGTGAAACAACTAATCAATAAAATCCAAGATAGTGATGACTGATGATGACGATGATGACGAATGGTGATGATTTAAGTAGGTTAACCTTAAAAACACTGATGACACTAACACTTAAAAAGACCCAAAAGGTAGATACTGTTTGACCATTTAAGGACAGCATGCTTAGGACTTTACTTTTTGTTTTAAGATAACGAACAAGCAATACTCACAGACAACCGTGCCTTTAGATACCCTAGAAGTTACTGGTGTGTAGTCTATTAATTGACAAAAGCGACCACTGACGCTAATGCGTTGGTCACTTAAAACTTAAAAATTTTAAAAGTACTCAGCAAACATCAAAATATAATACACAATCATTTGTTTAGCTTCTATACTCTTAATCGTCGGTGCTTGGTGGAATTCCATTATTGATACAACTGATAAATATAATTTGTACTTCCAACAATTACACAACCAACACAATACATAAATATAATGTGGAAAGTACAAGTGAAATAATGTACATAATGATTTAGACTTAGAATGAGTGACATTTAGAATGATTTTGATAATATATTATTTAATAACATACAGAAATGTGTAAAAGATATCGACTGCTGGCGTTATAGAGGACAATTATTATATGAGCTAGATATGATGTTTGTCCTCTCACGAGTACGAATATGTCAATAAAGGGCTTAAGTAGGCTCCATTTGGCTTATCTTGGTGAGGGTAACGCCCCGCCCCCAATTTTTTAATTCAACTTCTTATTTTTCATAGAAGGTTAATAGTCTAAAATTCTAATAATTTTGGGATATAATTGACATAGTTACTTATGGAATATTTTGTTCTCAGCGAGACGAAAAGTAATAAACCATGCAAACAATATAAGCATATAAATTTTCCGACAGTAAAATCTAAGATATTTAAACCGTAATATTAGTAAGATAACAAATAATTTATGCGTCATGTCTGCGAATAGTTTAGTAAAAACTAACAATACAGAATAAGTACTGACATACAGAAGACTCACTCTTTTAGATAACACAATCAAAATTGAAACTTCAGACGTCACATAAAGGCTCTTGTTGTTCTAAAGCAGAGATTTGCTATTTTGGTTCATAGACCACTGTCAACACCTTGCTGGATTCGGTGGACCCCCTGCATGGCCGTAGCTGTAGCCGTGCATTGTGGGGCATCGCCATTTTTTGTCACGCCCAACGTAGACCCCCGTCGAGTCTCCTGTTCAACCCTAGGGGTGCACCTGGACCACTTGGGGAATTACTGCTCTGAAGTTAAGCCCGTAGATATGTGTTTATCATCGCTAAGCTTTATGCTGTTCATGATGTACCTACATAAATATAACCGGCTACTAACGCTTTTTTGAATGGGTAATGTGTAACTAAAATCGCGGTATTTTCTTTACCGGACTTTATGAGCGAACAGAGTGCTTAGTCCAAGACATCGTCACACAAATGGATTGAACTGTTTCCTACCAAGCCAGCAACAAGGACTGTCTCCCGGGAGACCGTACCTGGACTTGATTATTGGGTGGTTCGATTAGAGTGTTTGCGGCTCGTCGCTTGCTAGCGAAAAAGAATACTTTGTCGCCGAGATCGGAGGCGATGGTGTAATGTGATGTAGCTACTATCGCTTATCGTCACGAGCAATCGGGCTGCGTGTGCTCTTCGGGTGGCGGAACATCAAAGGATTTAATGCGCCAACATATAGCACTGTGTGGTCAAAATAGCGTTGATCATTTCGGCCGTGGTTTTCGATCAATTTAAATGAAGACAGTTGACTAATTAATAATGGAGTAGAGTGATTAAGTGGTACCAGAATTACTTTATAATAATGGATTCTTTCAATACAATTATTATGTAATTGTTAGCATACATTTAGAAATAAAGAAAATTGTCATCGGAAGCATTGAGATGTGTTTCTTTATGACGATACACGCAGTTATAGTCGAAGCATAGGCGCTAAACGTGTTACGTATGCAAGCCAAATTAAAACTAAAGTGTCAGTTTATGGCTTACATTGCATTAAACATCGCTAAATAATAAGCGCTACCGATGTTTCGAAGGTTGTCAACTTGGTTTTGAGGTTATGGCTTTGTTGGTTTTATTATTTACTGTTTCTGATTAACTTTCAGAATGATATTTTATTGAAGGTCAATCAAGCAGGCATCTTCCTGATATCCGGAAATACGTAAGAAATATGGGCAATGCGGCAGGTGTGCCAGTCAAGATTCGACCGCCTACTACTTACTAGTTTATTAGCGATTGGCAATACAAACGCTAAACTCCCTGATAGAATGGCTGCCTACTATGCCTAGATAATATAACAGCGCATTAACAAAAATAACAAAAACACGACTGCGAATAACACAACAATAGCAGTACAATTAAAACTTAAGTATTAATATAAGAAATCCATATTTAAGAACAAAAAATTTAATAATTTATTTAAATTACGGCTACTTACTATTTTAATTTTTTTAATACAACAATCTTAGAACCTCAGTCACAATAACCCTTCGAGCACATTAACAGGTATGAAGGATTTTGCATACATACATATGCGATAAGATACGCGTGTGTCCTATATACATATAAACATAGAAAATTGCATTAATAGGGTAGAGTGTAACCGCAACGGACTCCATTTAAATCAAAAATAAAAGCAGCCAAGTGATGATCGTATTCGCCCCTAGAGGGTTCCGTAGCAGCAAATATCATAATTAATTTTTCATGGATTTAAAAATTCATGGAGTTCATTAACAATAGATGCGGTTTACGATTTATAACGAATTAAACAAAGGTTACTAGATCTCGTTCAAACCAATTTTCAGTGGAAGTTGACATGGTAATATTTATCACATATTTTTTTAGTTTTATCATTTGAGTTAAAAAGGGAAAACACAAGGTCATTTTACCACTTTCAGTTCACAAAAAAATGATGTAAATCTCAATATATTTTTGAAGACCTATCCATAGAAACCCCATACAAATAGGTTTGATGAAATAAAAGTATGAGTTTCAGTTCTAGATATGGGTAACCTCCAAAATTTATCGTTTTTTCTATTTTCATGTGAAAATCTTAATGCGGTTCACAGAATACATCTAATTACCAAGTTTCAACAAAAATTGGCTGTGACATGGACGGACAGATAGACAGACATGAGGAATCTATTAGGTTTCCATATTTTGCCGTTAACAAGTTACACAAAAGACGAACTTTTCTAGTATTTCCAAGCAGCCTTTGAGCCAACAGAAAAAGCTAACAAAAGTAGTTATTATTTTCATTATTTATTTATATATTATTATTTATTATTATTATTACTAACATATCAAGATATGCGTTAAGTTTTCTTTTAATTCCAAGTTTTATTTCTTAGAGCCTGTAAGAAGTAATCGTTGAATACACTTCTTAAACAAGAACCTACTATGGGTTTGTTGACATGGGAAGGGAGGTTCTGAATAAATAATGGATTTGAACACAAGTTTTTGCAATGTAAGGTTATAGAAAGAGTATGGAAATTAAATGATCGTAATTGAAGGTCTTGAGTTCCAGAGAAAAAAGTAAAATGCAACTTAAAAGAGGGGGCATTCTTACCAAACAACGTGTTGAACAAAGTACACAAAATAATTGATGATGCCGCTGTGTAATAGCAACTATTAAATTGCTCCCGATAATATATTCCATGTGCAGTAGTAAGAGGAATACACAAAATTTCTTTGCCGACTCTTAACTATGGATGGCACTATGAATGGTATTTACAAAAACCATTAGCCACAAAATATGGTGCTATAAATATGCTAGTAAAGCTACTTAGATCATTCCTCATTTTAATTTCTTCAGAGGACACTATGAATAATATTTGTGATTTCTTATACCAAGAGATAAGATGAACGGAGATATCAATAAATTCAGGCTTTGGATTTAATTTCAATAACTGAAGCTTTAAACACTAGTATAAAAACGGATGGACTAACGGTTGGTAGATTATAAAAATGCAATTAACACCAGCATAAGTAACATATTTTTTTGCTGAGGCACTTTCTGTATAATATCAAATAAAGAAGGTGACAAAGAAACGTAACTTACCTCAGCAACTATTGTGTCATTTGTCTCGTACACCCATTCTGTACATTTTTCTATATCATGAGTAAAACTTTGATTGCTGCAAGTATTAGACGAACCATATAGAGTTAGATTTAGGACTGGCCTGGAGCAACGATCGATGTCTTGATTGGGCCACCAGTGAGGTATAAACTGTTGGTCTGGAGACTCGCATTCTTGGACTTTACATCTGAAATTTATAAGATTAATACAAACTAAAAATAATCAATACTAACTCCCCATCTCAGTTGCGCATTCCTTTAATTAATGTTTGCCAACTCTCATCAGTTTCATTACATAATTAAAAAGAAATAAAAATATTGTCTTGAAATTTTAATGAATGAAAAAACAAGTGTAAAGTTTTGATTAAATTTTGGACAGAAAGTAGGCAAAACTGCTATAACATTCCATCTTGCAGCTTAGCATTATATTTCACCTAGACTTAGACTGGAATCTATTTTCATTTATAACGGCCCCTGACCACAACTTCCCTGTACTTAACTACCAGCTCTTAAGGTACTTAGAAAATCTCAAGCTGTTCAATAATAGTACGGCTTGCGTCACGGCCAGTGATCACCCTTCAGCTAGTGGCCATCAGAATATTTTACTATATAACCCCAAAAAAGACGCAAATTTGTGCGTTTTTCCATTTAAAAAAGTCTCTTTTGGTCGTATTTTTTTTTATTTTGAGAATGTTTTCCTATTTGCCATAGCCTGCACTGGTATACTTGGTGTTAACATTTCGAGTTACGTTCAGTTTGATGGTTATCTGGAAGAAAAGCATTACCTCTAAATAATTTAGGTTTGCTCAGTAAGGCAAAACAGTACTTCAGACCTTTGCATCGCCTGCAAAGTTACAAATCGCAAATTTAGCCTCATATAGTACTATTTTAAACTCTGGACAGGGGCTCCCCGATACCAGTTCTTTCTTTTATTAGCATCCAACGTGCTCTACGTTCTCTTATATTATCGTTATCTTAAATTGTCAATGACCGGCAACTACCATGTAGCTTGATGTTTAGGCGTTGCGTAGAGATGTTAGATCTCTCTGTATTTTCTATCGCGTTCATCAAGGGTACTGCTCTTTAAATTGTTGTTTGGTTTGATTACCAACACCACTGTGGAAACCAGTTACCTAGGGCGTTATTTCCAAATGGATATGACTTAAGAACTTTCAAGAAAAGAGTGTGTTGATTACTAGTAGTAGATCAACAACGCATCTCTGATACGTATATGTATTTTTTCCTTCGTGGCAACGGTGAACCTCACACACAACTAAACACACAAAACTATTAATTTCGCTCAAAAGCACACCACTGGCGTAGTAGTCCCAAACCCGAACCTCACTTCACTCGAACCTCTAACTCGAAACTGATTTCGTCAGAAAAAAGTATCATGAATCTACTATTCTCAAGATCTCCGCACCAAGCTAAGATGCGATCTTAAGCTACCACTCTCAATAGCTTATCTCATGCAATTTCCTTCCGAGTGCTTCGACCTTATGCTACGTATGCAGCCTTTCAAACAGTTGCCGGCTATTAGTTTTGGGCCTGGCTTAGTTCTGAATAAAATTATTTTGTGTTTTGGCAGTAATCCTAATAGTCTTTAGACAGTAGTCAGTAGTCTTTTGGTAGTATTCTCTGTTAGTCATAAGTTGGTCATAAGCATTGCTATAATCATTGGAAAATTGAGCGGTTGTTGATATCAGCATCAGCAATATAACCCTGCATACAGCCTGCCTTCAGAATGCTCACAGGACCATTGCATTTAATCTTGACTACGATGACAAAATAATCATCATCAATATCTTATAACACATTTTGTTTGTTTCAAAAGATATCTTACTTAAATCTCAATATTATAACGTTTCAACGTAAATTTAACTTAAAGTAACAAAAATGTATTAACACACATAAAAACACACCTTAAATTGGATTGATTTTAAAGCCTTTTATTTTAATTTAATACATGACCAGTTATTTTATTTAACAGTTGTTACGCTGTTTGAGCCTTGACTTTCTTAATTGGAGTGTTAATTAACAAAGGATCTTAATCGATTACACCTTTACCTTGCATGACTGGGTAATTCAAATAAAATATAACAAATGCCTACAATTTTTACATTAACTAAATGTTTTTAAAAATATATTTTTTTCTTAATCCAAATAGAGATAATTGCCACGGATAAAAAAATTAAAAATAGTAAATAGTCAAACAACATTCACCACAGTCACACAAAGCAGTCATAGTTTAACATCATATAAAAAAAACATTGTAACCAATTACCGATAATTGACATCCCCTGCAACGAATACATAGTTGACATTTGACATCATGACCAATGTTCCCGCCAAACATATTAACGAAAACTGCAGGTACTGGTATTTGCCACTCTTTTCTAAAACTTCCGAAACAGGGCTTCTCTCATTATTCTTTTCATCCATTGTTAAACTAACAGCCTACTTGACGCAGCGTCTCCGTTTTGAAGACTCAATTGATGTCAATTATTATCAATAAAACTGATAAAGTTAGTAATCAAAGTTTCAGGGCCCACTATGCGACTTCATGCTATAACTCTCATTCTATGAATGCCGAAAGACAATTAACAATATTTATGTGTATACGTTTATTTAAACCGCTTATTTAGTTATCTTATGATGAAATACTTCTATTATTAGCGAAAATGATAAGATTCATCCGTTTGTTTATGGGAATTACATCAGAAAATCTTGAGAATACAAATTACTATTATTTGAACAGCTATCTACGTTTAGTAAATATTAAGATTATTACCCCACCGTAAAGCACTCTCGTATATTTGTAGATAGTACGTGAGACATATAATTTGATATTTTTAGTAGTATAAAGTAAAATATCCCACGTTATCTTTTTTTAACTTAAATTTTTCGGTATCTCCTTAGCGTATACACATAACTTCAGCATATGTATGGCGATGGCGCGGTTTTGATTCCTGACAGGATTCTACCTGTAATCTTGTAAGATGACATATTATTTAACTGATTAATATGTCTGGGTGTTCATTTACTGTAAAAGTTGCTTCAGCAAATAAAGCAATATATTTTTTTAAGATTTTGGAAAGGAAATTTCCCGACGGTAATAAATTCCGGCCGCCTAGAAACACCATAGGTGATAATGGTACGTTGCCAACTTAAATCCAGGATGGCAGGCCTCGAGCAAAGTAAGTTTACCGGCTACCTTACCCTCCGAAAGGGAACACGTCAACGGCAAGCATTGACGTTATGGTGGAATAGGTAAGGCAGTGATACCTTAGGATGTCACGGTGCTCACCTTTTACGAGCTTACCATTTTCAACTTTATTGACACGGTGGTAACAGTTAATATTATAACTACTTTGAGATAACATAATAAGACGTTTAATATTTATTTTAAAGAACAATTTAGTTAACAAAATTATCGAAATTCTCATTACCATATTTACCATTTCTTTTAGGTAGATGGTAATGAGTGAATTTAAAAAGTGGTAAATATACCTAATCATTTTTAGTTATGCTTCATTTGGCTTAAAAACCAGTTCTTTATCACCTGACCGCCTATACAAAACATATACATACGCCAAAATTAACTCAGATACAGAAAAATACAGCAAAGAAAAAGACTGTCGGTCCTTTATTCATTTTTCATTTTTAAGATACTTAAGAATGAAAAAAAAATCACCAAAGTCACAGAAGTCATCAGAATCTAAAAAGTTTAAAAAAAACGAAATGAAGGGAAAATTTTGGAAGATTCTACCACAGAAAACTTTTATTGAAACGACGACAGGAACATCCATAAGGGATGTTAATACTCCGTGTGCTAGTCATACCAATGATCCTTTAAAAATTATGTAGAATTTGAACTACGTATAGAAGAAAACAATACTCCTGTTACATAGCAAGAACAAATAAGTGACGTGGTCAATAAAATTATTCTGAGTCTAAAAAAGAAAGTGGCACAACTAACATACTTAATTCAAAGAAAGATGTATATGTTGGAAGTGCAAGATTTAAAAATAAAACTAAATAACTACAGAAAAGGTTGTCAAAAGCTGAAAAAACGAATTGAGAGTCCAAATTAAAATGCTAGAAGACTAATTAAAGATGACATCGAGATAAATGAAGTAAAGAAAAAGGTCTTGTTTAGCGCAGCAATTAAAAAGACGTAAGCTAATTATCAAGAAAAAATAAAGAAAAAATAAGCGACTATTTACTAAAAGAACAATTTATTCTAAAGCATCGTAACGTTTATCTGAAACTAAAAACTTTACTGTTAGGATAAAATAAAATCAAAATAAAACTATTATTAAAAACTAAAAGGTGTATAATACCACAATATTTAACAGAGATGTATCAAGAATGTCTGCTGGAAAAAAAGAATATGCTACTCGGGGTACGATTAAAAAACAATGAAGAGATTTGTTGAATTCGATTAAAACTCATCATAAAATCTTTGAATTAGAATACATTAAAGTTATTTATTCATATTTTTGCAAGCAAGGTCATTTGCGGTTCATAAACAGTGATAGCAAAACGTGCTTTTGTAAAAATCGTGCGAACATGGATGGAGCTATTGAAAGTACTCCAGGTACAATAAGTAATAGAAGAGAGAAATTCTACTGAAATTATCAATATACTTTGTTGTTCTGTAACACTATGCCTATTAAACAGATGCGACGCCAGCAAATATAAAATAAAAATATGCAAATATATAATAAAAAAGCTTAAAATACTTGATTATAGACGACTATAGAAAATTAACATTTGAAAAATGGGAACATAAAAAAATACATTGCAAAATGTCAGTAAAAGTAGAACAAGTCAATAATGACAATGACATGACTTTAACAAAATAAGCTGTTTTTTTTCGTTTTTAGTATTTTGTCTCTTTTTACTGTACAAGCTATTGTTATCAGAGATTATCTAGTGCATTAATTAAAAAAATGGTTGCATTTTCTCCGATTTATTATCTGAGGGTGGTGTCAAGAGTCTCCTAAACCGGCGTGGTTGTATCAAAAGGGTATTGAATGTGGTGGAAGCCAGGCAGTATGTCAGGATTGTGAGGTGTGGCACTTGATATTCTCTGCCTACATGTAAGGGACTTGGCGTGAAGATATGTTTGTAGGTAGCTTAAACCGCTCTCCCATTTTCACTATATGCGGAAACTCGATCACTGAGGAGAGTCGAAATAAATAAGCGCAGTAGCTCCAGCTACTTGACTAGATACCTACCACGTGGCAATTAGATTTTTTAATAAATAGCAAATTATTACTCTATGGTCCTACATAAAGTTTAACAACATGCCTACTACTAATAGTTTCAAGTTAGACTTAATAATTCATATTTTTTTGTTAATGTTGTTCCAGCTATTCTCCAGACCCAAATATGACTGGTATTATGGCAGTAGGAACAGGTAAGGTGTTGGATCCTCTATCCAGGTAAGTTTTTGAATCAATCTACCATTAGTGGTCCCTTCGGTTAAGATCTATTGAAGCTAAACTCACGTCTTATGAATTGCCTGGCAACCAGATGTCTATTCTACACAGAGGGGCAGGACCAACACGGGGATCTTTTGTTTGTTGTTCGACGCATTATTAAAACAAGATAATTAAGCGTATATAATCGCCTCTGTGGTCTCAGGTGTTGGACTTGACTGCATAAGGTCCCGGGTTTGAATCCCGGGTTGGGCAACAAAATGAAAATTTGGATTTTCCAATTTTCTAATAATAAAAAAAATGTTGTTCAGGATTGTATATGTACCCGGTTGGCGATAGGCTTTATGGTTGAAGTATCAAAGAAATTTAGCCCTTTAGCGAATGGACGGAATTTGCTGAGGTTTTTTAGATCTGTCCAGGAGTTATTATAATGATAATCTTATATCCAGAGTATGGATGTAAGACACTATGGCTATTTATTTCACTTTCGAACAACTGAGCGAATGTGAGAATGGAGCTGTATACACGTAATCCTAGAATATCTGCTGATAAACCCATCCAGTTTGAACTCATTCCATTCGTCTTACCTGAATCTGTACAATTTTCTAATGACGGGGACTTGATGATGAGGACCGGATAGTTTAACTGGGAGGTGGTTAATAGATCAAAGTTTAAAAGTTATAACATCATATTTAGTAATATTTGCAATTTGTCTAAATACTTTACTACTATTCTATAACAAAAAATATGTCAAGAACGTACTTCTGAACACGATATGTTTAAAAGCACCTAAAACGACGTATCCGATTCGCGGTTTAAATTTACATGAAATCGAGATTAAAAAAGAGTATCCCTACTGTTTGAAGTCAGCTAATAGATGAAACAAGTACCTACTTATAATAAGAACTATTTACTTAAAGTTTTCTTTTCTTTTTCTTTCTTTAGTTTTTGGCATTCGCATTAGCATTTTGCCATTACTCAAGTAGAAATTTCTATCAAATTAACCGATTTATCAAAATCGGGTTTCAATCATTCAAAATTAGTTATAAGTCGTCAATAAACGTCATGTCGGGTCTTGAGTAAAGCGGTGGCCTCTTTACTTAAGCTCATATAGTGAGCTTTGGCGGCAGCGGGGAAATCCACGATACGCTAATTTCTTCATGATTATTTCATTTGTACACTTTCACTGAACAAAATTGTACAAAACGCCACCAAAATTGACTAGTTTCACTCAATATAAACACGAATTTCGATAATTATGAAAAAACTTCGACCTTCTTTTCTCTCGATGGCGCCAAAACCCTCTACTTACAGTTTTGTGGAAAATTTTGTTCCCAATAAATTGTTTTAGCAATCTCTCGTCACTTTTTCTCTTAATAGCATGACGATATAAACCTTGTACTTCATTTCATTCATAGTATAATTATGTCGATGTACCTATCTCTGGTAGTAATTCTCTTAATTACAATTTCGATTAATATCTTCGAATCTGACATACGAAACCAAATTAATATCGATATAGATTATTACTGTGTCTATTAATGTTAATTGTTTTAGTTCTCATTTATTTCAGAGGTATTTTATGTGATAAAAACAATAAGTTATTTTTGTAATTTTCATTTTCTAGTAAAAAAATAAAATCTTTTTGGTTGTATTTTGTACTGGTTAGTTGCAAATCATGAAAAGGTGAGATTCAAAACAATATATTAAAAAATAAAAGACAATTTTGTAAGATGGACGCGTTTTTTTCAATAATGTATTTTGTGTACATATTAACTACACTATTTAGTAAATTTTGCTGGTATTTTTTACAACTTGGTTCAGTTGAAGTGAACATGTTAAGTATTCATGAAGACAATCTTAAAATTATTTTTTTTCCAGGAACCTTCAACAAAACCTTGTATATAATGTAGCCAAGAAACATTTCGGTCACAGCAGCTGTTAAACAAATATCATCGTATTGAAATCGGATCATTCATTCAAAAGTTCTGATGCCACAGACTGACATACACAAACACGTAACTCACAGACATACACTCACATACTCCCACGCTCACGCACATTACGAAGAGAGAAAGAGAGACTGCAAACTTATAACAGTAGGTACTCCTGTTCCGTTATTTTGCTCTAATTTTTTTCTCATTTTGCGTCGGGGGTTGAAACACAACGCCAGAATTACCAAATTCCGCCCATCCCTTAAAAAGTTATGATACCACAGACAACCATACACGCACACATACTGCTAACTTACAACACCTTTTTTGGCTTTAGGCAAATTGCAAATAGGTATTAAGAAACATAATGTCATAACTTTTAAACTTTAATTCATTAGCTACCTCGCAGTTAAACTATCCGGTCCTCATCATCAAGTCCCCGTCATCAGAAAATATTAACAGGTCCAGTTAAGGCGAATGGAATTATTTCAAACTGGATGGGCTTACAGCAGATATTCTAGGATTACGTGTTCTATCAAACACTCCATTCTAACATCAGCTCAGTTATTCGAAAGTGAAATAAATAGCCATAGTGTATCTTACATACATTCTCTGGATATAAGAGTATCATTATAATAACTCCTGGACAGATCTAAAAAACCGCAGCAAATTCCGTCCATTCGCTAAAGGGCTACGATGCCACAAATACACAGAGCCAGAGAGAGAGACACGTCAAACTTATAACAACTCTCATTTTGCATCAGGAGCTAAAAACAGCATATCCTGCATTTTCTCGTTGCTGCCAAGTCTCATACGCCGTGTTTGGGTAAGAGAGGATGCCGCCGCCTGACATGGTAAAGTAGCGGCATCCTTTCTTGACCAGATCTCGACATGAGTGACTATTTTAAAAGAAACTGAAAACAGAAAAGTAATATACTAAAACTAAAAACTATCACAAGCCCCGACAAAACCTATCTTAGAAATTTATACAAAAAAAATCTGCTTCGTAATCAGTCTATCCGTTCAAAAGCTATGATGACACAGACAGACAAACATAAACTCTTCAAATTTGTAAAAATATGAAATGACTAACAAAAAGTAGAATTACTTGTCGCGAAAAAATAAGTAGCATGGCCAAAGATCAGTTTGTACCGAAGAAATTAACTAATTGAAAAAAAATTGGCGCCACTTTTCATTTGTTTTAGGTACAGTTCGCAAAAATACGCAAATACGACAATGAAGTTCGTATATACTTACATTTTAAAGTTTTACTTTAATAAGATAAAAATTGAAAAAAGAGAATAGTGTGAATGGAGAGATGGGTAAGCTATTTCTAAGCCAGGTTTTGAGCCAAGGTGCCAGACTCGCTTTGCATAATTGTGTACTTATCCCAACATTGTTGTATGGAAGCAAGAGTTGGCTATATAAAAAAATGCATGAGAGTAGGACGGACGAAAAGAGAGCGTTACCAAAAATCTGTAGCGTAACGCTCGCTGATGACATTCATAACAGTGAGATCCAAGAAAGAGTAGAATTAAAAGAAAGACTTGGTGCTAAAATGTGAAAGACCATTTTGACAATCTGCTTCTTTCATCTCACTCAAACCAATTTTTGGTCGAAGAAGATGGTGATGTACATCACAAATTATATTTTTGAGATTTATCTTATTAAGTATTTTACAAGTTACAGGGGTACACATTTTACCACTTTGAAAGTGTCTCTCGCGCAAACTATTCATTTAATAAAAAAATATTTTAGCAACCTCAATATCAATATTGTAGACCCGAAGAAGTAAAAAAATGGCCAGAAGCGTGCACGTCGCGAT
>NJDC01004351.1:38859-49630 GCA_002245475.1 Calephelis virginiensis
CAAGGCTGACATTTCACGATCAGATCAATCGGATATTATCCGAGGGTGGTGTCAAGAGTCTCCGAAACCGGCGTGTTTGTATGAATAGGGTAATGAATGTGAAGGAAGCAAGACGGGTTTGTCAGGATCGCGAGGTCTGGCACTCGATACTCTCTGCCTACCACGTAAGGGACTTGGCGTGAAGATATGTATGTATGTAAATATATAAAATTTGCTTTACAGCAGGTTTGTTACATATATAGATTACTAGCTGACCCGGCAGACGTTGTTCTGCTATTTTTTTATGTGATTTTAGTAAAAAAAATCACTTAGGGGTAAAAAAAAGGGATGTTGGCCTATTCTCAGACCTACTTAATATGCTCACAAAATTTCGTGAGAATCGGTCAAGACGTTTCGGAGGAATTCAAGTTCGAACCCCGTGACACGAGAATTTTATATATTAGATTCGAAGCAGAATCTACAGTTTTATATACTTGTAAAGATTTTAATGACAGTAACCTGCTATTCAATGATATTTGATTAGATTTGGGACATCTTAATTTTTTAGACAACTTTACGCAATTGAAACACAAATGCCAACTGAATATGAAAGACAATAATATACTTACTTAGGACTGCTCCAACAGATAAAACACCCTCTGAGAATGCAGCTTCCAAAAATTCAAACACTACAAACATTGAGTACGACGTTGCAAATAATTTTAAATTACCCAAAAAACCTCCCATTGCACATATTACGAAAGTAAATTTGCGCCCGAATCTAAAAAAAAGAGATATTTCAAATTACACAAATCACTCGGACAATAGAGCTCTTAGGTTTCCTTCTACCAACATATTACTTTTGAAGTCAAAAGTTGATCACCACTTTGATACAGTCCTTTTACATTGCGGTTTAGTCGGATTTTTAGTTCGCAACTATTAACTATGTCAGTACTATTTAACTTCCTGTATCAGTTTACCCCGGAAAGTAAATCACGGGGATATTTTTAAAGGCGTACTAATCTCTTAATTATGAGTCGCCATGGCATCGGTAACTCATCTTATGGGTAACGGTAACAATTTTCCGATGGTTTATAAGCTTGCTTGCAGGTTCATCATGTTCACAAAAATAAAGAAAATAGCAGCTGATATGTATACAGCAGGCCACACATCAAGATGTAGATCACAACATATTCTCTAACTACAGAGTCTAATTGTCTTTAAAAGTGAGTTCCTTTTTGCTAAGAGGATATTTTTACTGTTACTCAGCCAGTTAATAAAAGCTTGTGAAAACCGAGCCGTTGGTTTCCACGCACAAACGTAATAGGCAACCAAATTGATTTAAGCATGAGTGGATAGACTTCTTCGCCTATCTTCTCTTCCCTTTTTTGTGTGAGAGGTCGGCGAACAACCACACGACTCTCCCGATAGTGAAAGACAACCGTGGCCTATAGTCACCTTAGATGTCACAGATGCGTTGCTGTCTTAAGGCCGGGATGGAAGACCTATTGTGCAAGTCTATCTATCTACTACCCTACCCTCCAGACCTAAACGTGACAGAATCATTATATTGACAGGAATAGGTAAGGTGGTTGACCCCTACCCGGGCAAGCTACTACGCAGCACTCTACCACCAATGGTCTTATTACTAATGACCTGTATTTTATTTTGCGCTCTCCTCTTACGAGCTCCCTGGCAAAGAGGCAGATGTTCTAATATACTCGGCGGACCATATAAACACGAAAACAGAATACCTATCTACAATCCAGCCTGATACCAACATCGCAGCAATAGTACCAATCCCATGAGCTGTACCAACGAAATTCTGTTTCCACAGCTGACAAGCAAGGTTAAACTGCAACATAACGAAGAAAGTTCACATGAATTCCTTTGTGAATCTGTCATATTTTACTGGATATTTGCTATGCCGTATCATAGTCTCGTTATAAATAGCGAGTTTTAGTCATTTTTGTTTTATATAATTAAGGTTTTACATATAATTAATAAATTCGTTAGTTAATTCGTGCCCGAACTTGTGCTTGTATATTCTGAATATTTAACTAATACATTAAAAAAATAGGACCAAAATAAATAAGCTATATTAATCTTAATATTTCATATTTAATTGATCATATATTAATCAAATATTTCATATTTGATTGACAAGTTTTTAAATAGGACCAAGTTCAATGACCACTTTACTATTTTTTTATTTTACTCATATATTTTGTTTTGAGGTACATATTCTGAGTTACTAGTTGAGATATTCCTAGTTGAACTAATTCAAGAAAACACTGCATATTTATTATTTAAATTAAAATTCTATTCATTGTAAGCGAACGAAACAAATTCAGATTATTTAAAAAAAAGCAACATTACGAATACAATTCACCTTTTTAGAATTTTTGTTTGGAGCATTTTGGATTTGATGTCCACATTAAGTTCTTAAAAATAATATAAAAATGAAAGATACATTCTCACTACCGCCATATCTTTGGAAATCGCTCCCAGTAGAAGCCAGGAAAGCCCCTAATATCAATGCGTTTAAAAATATGGTTAAACGTCATTTTCTACTTTTAATATGGCGCCGTTAAAGTTAATCTGTTTACTTTTTCTCCTTTGTCTTAAAATAATTCCATTCCAATTGATATTTTATGTGTTATATTTCTTTTTTACTTAAAATAAATTTATATTTACGTATTGAAATTCTAAGGGAATTGCTCTTTCAGCTGTTTCATGAAAGAAGCAAGAGTTTTGGAGCAACGAATTTCACAAGGCAAGAAGTTCCACAACCTTACAACTTTAAACTGTGAATGAGTGAGAATATGCAGCAGAATGACTTGAAGGTATGTATGATTGGTATATCGCAACAAAGTATGGACATTTGAACGGCAAGACGAATCAGGCCTTACGAAGATAATAGGAGAATACTTCCATTTATTAATAGTAGAAATTACTGCGCTGATGTTTTCATGAGTTTTGGTGTCATTAGTATTTGTTTTGATAAGGTAAATTATGGCCTTTAAATACTACATTAGAGGAACTAATAGTTTAAGACGATAAACACAGTGTAAGTGAAAGTGAATAACTAACTCTTCGTTTATGTTACTGCTTTTTTATCATGCTGATATTTTATAATCAACAATAAAGAACATTGCTAAACATTTGCTTAGTTATTCCTCTCGTGCCAAGCTTGATCCATATACAAAAAATACAACGTTTTGGTTTGTTACAATAATAATAAGTTAATAACTCAAGAATTGCTGGAGCAATTTAGGTCACAGATATTTACTTTTTAGATTGGTCGTAGCCACTTATATTAAGATTACTTTAAAAAAGTAAAATTAAGAAAATCACATGTCACGGATTGAGCAGGACTAATTTCGCTGAAATAGCTGGTACAAAATTAAACAGCTCAAACGGTGTAGTTGTGTTTCGCAACATAGGCTTACAGTGCTGAACTAAAATAGGTATGTAAGCAACATGTAGCATACGATTTAAATATATTTGGATTAAAACCGCAACTAATCTAGCACACAAAATACATTGTCTACATAATAGTGTAAAAAGCCAATACGTATGCAAATAGGTGTACCTAAACTAACCAGTTTATTGTCATCCAGCAAACGGTTACTGATTGTCCTACTTTGTTAAAAGAACGGTTAGTTATTTATTTCAAATGAAATTTTCTTCAAACTGAGTTTACTAACTTAGAACATGCTCTTAAATATTTTGGATCCATGTCGGTTTTTGAGGAAAGTAGTATAAAAAATATTTTTTATTTTGAACACCATTGAGTACACAAAATAATGAAAGCTTATAAACAAAAGGCGAGCTCATTTCGTAAAGAAATTTTTACAACCACATAGCAATGAAAACATAAACATAAATTTATACTGGTTGTTGAGTATGAGCATTGTACACAATTAAATCTAAACTAATACATTTCTAATTTATGGACAAAAGATCAAGTGAAACGAACCAATAAAATGTTAAGCTATCTACAGATACTGCAACTTTGTCTTTTTAACTTAATAAAATGTTTCACTACCACTTCCCACCCCTTCGCTTTTCATCAGGCTTATTAAGGATCATTATACAAATTTCTTGCCACCAGGGTTGTCGTCTCTCAAATACCTACAGGAAAAATTGAAGTATATGAAATTACCTCAGCAACAATTGTATCATTTGTCTCGTAAATCCATTCTGTGCAGGTTTCTAATTGTTGGGTAAAACTTTTGTTTGTGCACATATGATTAGAATCATATTCGGATATATTAAGGACTGGTCTGGAACAACGATCAACTTCGCCAGGCCACCAGTTTGGTATGAAAGGTTGATCTGAAGACTCGCATTCTTGGATTTTACATCTGAAAATAAACATGACTATTTTTTCTGGCAATTGGAAAATTTGGTTTTTTTTCATCACCCACCCAAAATGTTTAAAAATATTTTTTATTTCAATTAGTGCGTTCTATCAATTATGATTCTATGTTTCGGCTATGATATAGGTACGAAGGCGAAACATAGACTCTTACGGTGAAAGTCGTCCACGTGTCTAAAGCCACTTAGCGAACTATGGAACGGGCTGAGGTTGAAATTTCCCTGTAAGATTGCATCAGAAATGAGGTGCAAACAACCAGAGTTGTTGACATAGCCGACCATATTAGTAAACTGAAAGAGCTAGGGTCTGATTACACATGCTGCGGAACCGACAACCGCTGGCGTAAAAGACTTTTAGAGTTGAGACTGTGAAAAGGGGAGCCGAGTATTGAATGTTGTGGCATGCCTCTTACTTACAACTGAACTTAGAATTTGAAATTGAAATAGTCTTATTGCCCTTGACTGTAAGGTTGAAATCAATTCAAAGATTCAGGCAAACGCCGACTTTCAACGTCACTATCAATAAAATATATATCGAAAGCAATTATAATATACAGGGATAGATGTAACGTAGTGGCGAAATTCGACTAAATGACATAATTTTAACAAGCATTAGCACAAGTATTTTGTTAAAAACAAGCTGTTCCGGCGAACTTCGTTTCACCCTTTCAATTTGTATGGGAAAAATTAAGATGCTTTTTAATGTAACTTAATCGCTCAAACGTATGCTACGTCCATTTCCTGGCTACCTAAGCTACCTGCCCTTCAATTTCAGCAAAATCGCTTAAGCCGTTCTTAAGTTATAAATGGTATAACTAACACTACTTGAGAATTATTTAAAAGCAACAGAGCAGACGCAATAGAAGAACACCCTCTTTTAAAAGAAGCTAAATTTCAATTTTCCAAGACACTATTCAAAAAAATCAAATAAACCCACCTGGAGGCATTTTGGATAAGCAGTTAATTTTTAAAGAATATCTTAATCGCTACCTTCGTTAATTCTTTGTTATGTATTCTCATTACTTTAGATGTATTTAATACAAAATATACATGCTGGTATGTTATAAATTAAAAAAAATCATCACATATTTCTTTTTCTAATACCTAATACTGCTGCCCCTGCTGCTTCACGGTATTTTCATTTCATCTTGGACAAATTTAAATTTACTAACTCGAAGCTTGCTTGGGTGATTACAATCTAACCTAAACAGCGCTATCTTTCAAAAAACTTTAGATACTTTATATAAAAACTTTCCTTTATTCATTGCCATATAGTCTAATTTCAAATTTATTATTGGATACATTGACCTCTAATTTTGGATACCATTCATATTGTTTCGTATATCCCCGAAGAGGTAGTCAGAGGCGCAACCAGGGCATCCACGACTAGCCGAAGACATTAAGTCCAGCAATGTGATACGTGGCAAGCCTATCGCCAACCGGGCACATATCCAATCCCGATATCATATATCATTATCATTTATGATATTGTTTAAATCATTTTTTTTCATATTGTTTCGCAATTATTTTTAATTCATAAAAAAATCATAAAGTACAAAAACCCGAATTCGATTTCAATATTATATTTTAAGCTGGCTTTTGGATTTTATTATAAATCTTAAACATACTGATTAATGTCAGAACTATAACTAACTAGGTAGGTATAAACTTAATAATTAAATAGGGGTAAAAGTACAAAAACCCGAATTCGATTTCAATATTATATCTTAAGCTGGCTTTTGGATCTTATTATAAATCTTAAACATACTGATATTATTAATGTCAGAACTATAACTAACTAGGTAGGTATAAACTTAATAATTAAATAGGGGTAAAAGTACAAAAACCCGAATTCGATTTCAATATTATATCTTAAGCCGGCTTTTGAATTTTATTATAAATCTCAAACATACTGATATTATTAATGTCAAAACTATAACTAACTAGGTAGGTCTAAACTTAATAATTAAATTGGGGTAAAAGTACCAAAACCCGACTTCGATTTCAATATTACATATCGTCTAAATACACAAAAAAATTCCCTTCTCAAATTATTTGAGTTTCCATTACCAGATCTAGAGGTACGCTCTTGTAGAAACAGAACTACATATTAAAAACAATTTATAAACGACGAAGAAATTGATTAACAAACTTATATAAAAATAAAGGAGTCGAACACAATATGACTTTCCAAAGTTAAAGATGTTTTAATTTTTTTTAAAAAAAGGGGGTGAAAATAACAGTTAGCTATCACAATACAAAAATGAACTTATTACGAGTATTTATCAAATTCTAATTGAAAGTTCGGAACCAATCGGATTTTCACGCGTCTCACATCAATAAATAGCTTAAATTCGTATTTTGTTTAGGCCTGTTCCGTTACATACTGTTATCTTTGTAGATGTAAATTCTTGTGTCACGGTTTTTTTCCTCGCACTCCTTCGAAACATGCTCCGAAACGACTCGATCAAATTTTATTATTTTTGGAATTTATACTTCTTTTGGCGCTTTATGAAAAAAATACTGAAAGTGAAATTTTAAGATGCGTGCGTATTAATGTTAATACAAAAGGGACATCATGAAGTTGCCTGCTTTAGAAGCATGTTTTTAAATTCAAACATTTATTTTAGTTTCATGTATTGTTCGTTGCTAATTTTTTTTAATAATGCCATAAACAAGTACACCTTATGTATATAACCTCATGCGATTAACTCGCAAGTACACGAATTTTTTTTCAGATATTTGATAGGTATGCAAAATGGTCATAATAGGCACTTCTCTGTCAAGAAAGTACCATTAACTTTTCCGGGGAAAGGTAACAGTACCGGAAAGTATCGAAGAAATATTTATAATACACAAACTGTTTGTTATTCATCAAAATTAATGTATCACTTCCAAAATATGCTCGTCCAGAAACGATACACTTACGCCAACTAATAATTCTGTCATCAGAGCATATTTTAAGCGTTGTTTCCGGAATTCAGCGCAAATTCTTTTCGCGAAATCTTCTAGATTGAAAACGGGTGCCACGATGCCGTAATTTGAGTTTAGGAAGAAGAAAGAAGTCGGCTGGAGCCATATCTAGTGAACGTGGTGGTTGCTCAATGCTACTTGTTGAGTTTTTGGTTTCCAATTCGCTTACAATTCGATGGCCCTGTGCGACGGTGCATTATCGTAAAATCCGAAAAATTTCTCTCCTCAAAACTTTTTTGTCGACTTTGCTCTCTTAAGCGTCACATAACGCTCAAACAGTATTCCACAATTACCATTTAACCTTCCGGTAAAAATTCCAAATGCAAACAACACCGCTTCCCAGTGCATTTGTAATTCGAAGCGACCGCGATAATCAAAGAGTCAATATGACCGACTTTTTAACTTGTTTGATGTTGTTTCGGTTTTGGTTCCATTGGCCACTCTGAAGCTTGTTGATTAGTTTGCATGTCAAACTCGTAAACCCAAGCTTCGTTACCAGTGACCATGCGTTTCATGGGTTGTAGTAAGTCCTCAGCGACTCTCATGCGATTGATGTTTTGAAGAAAATTCAGGTCTTTGCTAAAGACTCATAAGGACGAGTTTTTGACAAAGTCGATTCATTGTGAGCCTTCTGCAACATTTTTATTGACTCCGGACACGAAGTTCCATTGGCGATGCAAAATTTAAGAGAAACTCTTTTCGATATTTTTCTTCGCAATACACATTAAATATGATATGCAACTGTAAACAGCATTGTATTAAATAAAAATAGCAGATGTAACTCAAACACCAACCAAATTGGTTGTGTTGTGCCGATCTAACAACAAAATGTAATAATTTTAATTTGAAACCATAAACAAATAATCCATTTCCGATACTTTTTTTATGTGTTCATATTTATATGCTTAACAATATAGTCGCCTCTGTGGTCTAGCGGTCTAGGTGTTGGACTTGACTTCATGAGGTCCTGGGTTCGATTCCCAGTTCGCACAACAACAAGAAAATGTGTTTTTTTTTTCAAGATATTGTAATAAAAAAATATTGCTCGGGATTGGATGTGTGCCCGGTTTGCGATAGGCTTGCTGCCTATTACATTGTGGGATTTAGTGTCTTCAGCTGGTCGCAGGGTGTCCTGGTTGTGTCTCTGCCTACCTTTTAGAGGATATGTGCGTGTAGATACTTTTATATTAGTATTTTTGAATAACGTCCATAATATAAGCATATAATTTACTACTACATCTCTATGGTCCGATTGACTACATCACTCGAATTCGTGATAGCCTTCTATCACGTTTTAGAACTAAAAGTACCTTTAGAAATTCACGGTAGTTCTGGTTGAACCTCTGACAATCTCTTCGGGGATCGGACGTGTAGATACTATTTTTAGTTAGTTTAGAATTAGATTAATTTCTATAATTTGTACAGTGGTATTTTTTAATATGTACCTACCTGATTTATGTCATGCATTCTAGTAAACGTATCCAAATCACTTACCGATAATTTATATCCCCTGCAACATATACATAATTTGCATTGGACATCATGACAGACATCGCCGGCAAACATATTAAGAAATATTGAAAATATTGATATTTTCCACTTGTATCTAAAATGTCTGATATAGGGGTTACATTCTCATTGTTCTTCATTGTAAATATTTCTAATATTTTATTTACTTCGATAAAATTAGTTAAAAGGAAAAAATATAATTAAAAAAACACACAGCACAGTGACATTGTACATGGTACTGCGCGCACTTAGCGAACATTTGAATAAAGTATGTCCTCTGTAACGCTTAACGCAAATTAACATAAATTTAGATTAGGGGATTAATTAATCTGTGGTTTTATACTTACCAAATATGTTCAAACTCTCTCAGTTAAACGACAGTTTTTGTTATTACGTCTTATAATTTTATATTGTATTATTACTACAAGGGGTGGCACGGAGACTAAGAAAGCTTTTGCGGTGAGTTTTCGTCTAGAGTCTAAGAGTCTAGACGAAAGTAAGTAGTCTAAGAGTACATTGGGACTATATCCTCACCCAAAATTGCGCGCTAAAATTCAAATTCGACGAAAACAAAGAAGAAAGGGTTTTTTAAAAGTATGTACTCGTCTGAGAATACAGGGTCTCTCGAGGTTAATTTACGTTGGAATGATAGTTAGCAAAATGTATTCAACAAAATTTATTATTATTTCTCTTTCTTTCTTTTCTTTTTTTTTGGGTTTTGGCATTTGCGTTAGCATTTAGCCATTAGTCAAGTAGAAATTTTCATCAAATTTACCAAAATCATAATTCAATTATAATTAGTAATAAGTCTTGGGAAACGCGGTGGCCTCATTACTCAGTCTCATATAGTGAGATTTGGCGGCAACGAGGAAATACACGATACGCTAATTTCTTCATAATTATTTCATTTGTGCACTTTCACTTACCAAAATGCCAACAAAATTGAGTAATTTCACTTATTATAAACATGAAATTTAATAATTATGAAAAAACTTTGACCATCTTTTCTCTCCATGGCGCCAAAACTATATATTTTATCATTCAGTAAAGTTTATCTGTCAAACAATTCAGTGACCGGTCAAACTGACAGCGACAAATATCTTGTAACACAAGAATTCATCACGCCATACAATGGCAAAACGCAAATATAGTATAGTATAATAACGGAGTTTAGTTTTTTTAGTTATTATTTGAGATAGTTTAAATGCAATTTATATTAGCAAATATTTTTTTTATAAAATGAATACATATCAGATTTAATTCAATCTGACGAATATTAGGTCGTAGACGCTCTTCGCTCTTCGACATCCTATACCACAGGCGCATCCTATACCACATATTATTTTAATGAAATATTTTTTTTAAGTGAAAACTTCTTTAGCGTCGTTGCGCACTTTTTTGGAATGGGTAAAAACTTCTAAACTCGCGTCAGGACCATAGATTTAGTATGTACTAGATAAACAAAGTCAGTTAAAAAGCGAAACCAAAAAAAATATGCGTGAGTGTGAGTAAATTGTTTATGTTAAAGAAAGGGTTGTTAAAAAGGTCACGTACGTTATCGATATCGATAAATTAACAAACTATAAGTAAATTAGCATCTTTTCTTTAGCTTCATCTATTATGATATAAACAATATCAAATTTTATGTTGTATGACTATTAAGACATTATATTCGTGAAATATTGGCTTTATGTATCACTAGCATAGTGACTAATAGATGGTAGATTTGTATGCGAAGCCTGTCTTTTAGGGTCACCATCTTTGTCTTTGTCGGCCGAAACAGCAATGTTATTCATTATCATGTTCCGGTTAGAGCGTAAGGTAGCCGTTAAAATGATATAAGTGGCATTATTATCCAGCCAAACAAATAGGAAAGTACAACTTTTATATGACTTGAGACCAGGGCTTGAAATTCCGGTATTTTTAG